>OMLB01064592.1:7532-25535 GCA_900302555.1 Myripristis jacobus | reverse complement strand
CATAAAACAGACTTATATTATATGGGGCTATATCACAGTATGTAATAAAGTCCGTGCGAGAATTAACAAAGCCTTAGCACTAATTTAACCAAACGTGTATGACAAAATAAATTTGTTGGGTTCATTCAAGATTCGCAGAAGGCGACTGGCCCGACTGGCGGGAGGACAGACGTCACAGCCCAGCACCCCTCTCAGCACTCCCCTGACATCCCCGCAGAGAGAGACTCCCCCTGGACCCCTCCCCGGACCATCAGGCATCACACCCCAGCCCCTGCCACCAGCCGCCTCTCAGTCACTGGGGCTCAATGTTCATAGTGGTACCCCCGCCACGTCCCCAATGGGCACCTCTGGTATGAATTCAAAGAGACACAAGTATAAGGGTGCATTTCATCAATTTTTGGTAGCCTTTTGATTGTGATGGATTGTGCAAGAAGTATTTTTTTTAGTAGTAAGAAGTGTTGTTACTTGTCCATTGCATGAAATCTGTAGGCAAAAATCCAATTTAGTTTACCAAGTCTTATTATGAAATCAGACCAGATATGTTGAATGAACAAAACTTATTACAGTTCCAGACACTTGTATATAGTTGTCATGATAGTACTATAGTCTTTTCCCTTAATATGGTCTTTAGTCTAACCCAATCATCCTAGTCAGATGGCCTTGCAGTGTGTTGCCTCTGAGATTTGGAAGGTAAACAGCCTAGTGACTGGTTCACTTGAGGTTGAGAGCGCTTCGAAGTGACCTTGTTATCTGATGCTGTCAACAAAAACAGCTGCAGCTTATTGTGCGAACCAGTGCTCCCATTTGACATCAAGTGTGGGCCCCACTGCACAGAGTGGGAATTGATGCTTTCACCCGTATACCGCTCTAGAAAGAACACTAGTGAGTCATGAATTTGGATGAATGAATCCAGCAACAATCTCCTGGCATTGTTGGATCTCCTAGATGTGGAGTCTTTGATAATCTAGGCTGTATTTTGTATCTGACTACTTTACAATAGGACTTTTGATACAAAGCTGTGTGGCATTTCAATCCTTGAGATTTTTATTGTTTAAGCTTTTTTTCCCCTTCAAATAGAGCTAAATTGTTTTGTCTATCTCACTAGTTGGTTGGTAAGAATGTACAACCAGGAAGAGAGTTGCTACTTCCTGCCCTGGTATCCACAGTAAGGTCTAGGTGCTAATCAGCTTTGTCTTTACCTTTGAGCAGCAATCAGGCTTTTCAACGGCACGGCACACCACACAGAGATTAAGAACACCAGTCTGAGCTTTTGTTAACCCAACATAGCTGTTCAAAAATTTCTTCCATATCAGAGAAAGTGCGTGCGAAAAATACCAAACTTCAAATGTGAAATTATGTCTTGATGGTACCTAAAGGTGATTATCAGGGATGTTTTTACATTGGAAAGGTCATAATCTCTTTGTGTGCATTCTTTAAATCTAAAAAGTCCTTTATTTAATTTGTTCAGTATATTTTGATCTGATGTTATGGTGTGAATTTAGAGTTGACGTTTGCTCTTGGTGCTCATGCTACCTCGTTGCCCATCACTTCCAGACTAATTTTTATTGTTTTCAGGGAGGATTTTACACAGCCTTTTGAGCTGTTGTATTTGTAACGAGCAGAAAGTTAAATTTTGACCTGGCTTTTATTGGAGGCTCGTGCCTACATGCTTTACAATGACACTTACTCCAGCATTTATAAGTTAAATGCTATTGTTTAATATTTGGGAAGTTGAATTGTTAGTACTTTGAAGATGTTCACTTGCTATGTTTTGGTTTTGCAGGCGTGGCATATGGCAGTCAGAGCAGTGAGGGTGTGAGCTCCCTCTCCAGCTCTCCCTCCAACAGCCTTGAGACTCAGTCCCAGAGTTTGTCCCGATCCCAGAGCATGGATATTGACACCGCCTCCTGTGAAAAGAGGTGAGGAATGATCTCCCTAACCTGGATTATTGTTCAGCTCTGTAGGATCTTTTTCATCCCTGGTCGAGGACACTTTTTTTTATGTTTGCAGTCACGGTTGACACTTATTTTATTGATTGTTGCACGAATGGCGATGCTCCCTGAATTAATACAGATTGACAGAATGACTGCCTCACTGATTTTTTTTTATTGCATTCGTTATGTCTTTTACAAATATGACTTGTTAAATAGTAACTCAGCCAAAGCTTAGGTTGTAAAAAGAGTTATCCTTTTAAATCCTTACGCCCCTTCTATAAAAAAATCCACAATAAACACTTTACGACTGTTGAAGCTATTGTGGTGATATACAGTGTTTTTGTGCCTGTTCTCTGGGGTTGGGGAAAATCATTCTGGGAAATATTGGAAATTACCAGCTGAAGTAGGAGTAGATGAGGTAGACTAATGGGAAATTTGGTACACCAAAGAACTGAGCTGCAACACTACATCACAAAACAAGTCCTGGAAGGCATAAAACATCACAGATTGATGATAGCAGACAGTGTAAGACTATGTGAGGGTGGACTGTGGGCTTTCATCAATGTGTATAGCAGCTCTTCATCAAAATGCTGGTGTTTCATAATGTGGCCACATGCCTTGGTTTTCTATCACAAAATATGATTGTGAAGTTCACTCATAGCTCTTGGAACACATAAATGCATCAGAAACATAGAGCCCACATTCAAGCCTCTTTGTTTGTGGTTGTGCAGGCTGTAGGGAATGTGGACACTGATTCAAGATCCGTTGTTGTTGTTCATTGTTGAGACTCTTGATATGGGCCATTGAACACAGGTGGTTTGTTTGTGTGTGGATAAAGAGACCGACTGAACACTATACCTTTCTGCTTGTGTCCCAGCATGTCCCAGGTGGATGTGGACTCAGGGATAGAGAACATGGAGGTGGAGGACAGCGATCGCAGGGAGAAGAGGAACTTGGCTGAAAAGGTAAGCAGCACCAGCCAGCATTTCTTAACAGAGGGGCTCTTCCTGTCTTTGTCTATACCTGGCCTACTTTACTTTGATCAAATGCTTCTCGAGATCAAGCAAGTCTTGAAATGAGAAGACGTAAGGGAACTCCAGGTATTTTTTGTATTTTTTTTTTCCTGGAACGTAACTGGGGACTTTCCGTGGTTGCTATTTTCGGTTGTATGTGCTGAGCCTGATCCTATCACTTGACAGATACTGTAAATCAGAATAATCATGACGTCACCCAATGAGTTTGGCAGTTATATATGTATAGATCTTTTTGCCCTTTAGCTCACCAGTTTAAATGTCCATGAATAATAATAATCAAGCCATTATTATTGTCTGTTTGTCTCTGTACTACAGGAAACCTCTGCCAACTCAGATGTCTCTGAAGAGCAGGCTCTGCAGCTCATCTGTAAGATCCTCCGTGTATCCTGGAAGGAGCAGGACAGAGATGTCATCTATCTCCCCTCGCTGGCCACAGAATTCCACCAGAACCCTAAAGACGGTAGGTTATCGGAAAGCCGATAGATCTCTGTCCATATTGCACTTTGAATGTCCCTGTACTCAGATGGCAATATCTTCTCTACAGCTCCACAGATTTGCATCTTGGTGATGTTGACTGTTATCGATTCCTTCTCTGTTGTAGTATACTCTGACTTCAAAGACCTGATTAGCCAGATCCTGATGGAGGTATTAATGATGTCCACCCAGTCGCGTGTCCACAACCCCTTCGCCAGCTTGACCTCCACCTCTCAGCCAATTGCAGCTGCCAAATCCCCCGACCACCGTCTGACGCTGGTGCAGCCCTCCAGCCAGGGTAGCAGCCCACTGGCTCCCAGTGCAGGATCCTTTGGAGCCAGCTCTCTGTCCAGGCAAGTAGCTAGACATTACGCTTTGGGCTCTGTGTTGATATCAGAAAATGAAGCAGATGAAACATTTAGGTAGTGGACCTGCTGTCGCCTATATTGACATCCTGAAAAGTTCTTTATTTTTGATATTTATTTGCTAATATTTATATGTTTGGGAACAGCTATGTTGTTTTTGGTTTTAGTCTTTGTTTATTTAGATTTTTTAAACACTTGCTCCTTCTTGTTTGATGATTTTTGCCAATGAGCATCTCACAATGTTGTCCACAGTCTGTATGGGTGCAGTCCACACCCGACGACTTTGAATGCAGCCAGGATGACTTCCCCATCTTTCCCAACCCCAACCACACCCTCTACACCATCTACTCCCTCTACACCACAGTTAATTGTGCCCCCCAGCCCACCCACCTCCACCACTGCTCCAAGGTTCTCCCTCAACCCCCCATCTGCTCCCTTACCCATCTCCCAGCGCTACCGGCCCTACTCTGTCACCTCTCCCTGGGGGGGTTCCACCTCACCTAACCCAGGCCGCAGAGGCGCTAATCTCTCTGGGCCTTTTCCGAGCCCTGGAGGGCCTTCCGCACCCCCCAACACCCCAGTCCCTCTGCCACCACCCAGCCCACAGTCCCACTCCCTTACTTCACCCAGGCCTCGCCCCCGCACCACTTCCACACCCCTTCCTATGGTGCCCCCTTCGCCCAGAACAAACGCCCGACAAGCTACCTTTGCTGCCGGGATCCCACCGTCTAGGTACCTCCTCAGCCATGTGTATGACTGTGTGGTGCACCTGCAAGCAATCATTACTAAAAGCTTAACCTTTATCGACCCATGTGATTTGAGAGTGGGTGTGCATGAAAGGGCTTGCAGCTAAACATAGGACTGATTCCTTTTTATTGCTTCTATCTTGCTTTTATTGCTTCTGATGTAAATTTTCATTTACATGTTGTGCATTAACAGATGCCCCTTTCTAAAGCAACGTATAATTAGTAAAACAGTAGAATACAAGTTAATTCCCAGATCAACACAATTTCAGTTGCTTGTTGCTTTTACATGCATTGTTTTTAGGAAATTTAACCAGTATGCCAATGATCATGATGAGCTACAGCTTGACCAGTGGGTTTTATAGGTTCTGTCATAAATTTGTAGCAAAGGACAAATGGCTTTCTGTTGTCTCACGTTTGCTTGCTAAAGACATAACTATATATTCAGGTATGACTTTTTGAAAGTCAGCATAGGTATTCATTGAGAGAGAAACTGTTCTGACAGTGTGTATTTATATGTGCATGCAGATGGCACTGAGGGATATTAAAAAAAAAAAACAGCACAAGAGCCAGTCTTAAAACAAGTATGCATGGCTCCTGCATCCTTTCCATATTGCTCCCCTCCTCCCTACCCTGTTTTTCCTGACATGTGTCAGTTCTACATTAGTCTTCATGTTTTCTCACCTCCTTTCTGTCTCCCCATTCTTGCGCACCCCCCTCCAATCTTCCTCTCCCTCCTCCCCCGTCTGTTCCTTGTCATGCCAGCCCCCTGTCGCTCCTATTCTTTGCCCTCTCTGACATGTCTCAGGACAGCAGTGATGAAGAGTCTGAGGAGGAGGAGGATTTTACACGTGTTCAGTTTGGGTCCAGGTACACCGCTGCACAGCGTGTGTGTGTGCATGCTCGCTCAGTAATGGGTCCACTGTATGCTTCACAGTGCCCAGGTGGCTTGCCACTAACAATGTGCAAACAGGCCAGGGTAGACTGGGGAGAGAGACTGAGGGAGGTTTAGGCATCGTTCAGAGTCTCTTAACTGTTTTGGCCACTAATCAGACATTTAAGGTCTAATAAAGATAACTGTCATGCTATTGCCATCTGGTAGTAGGTACTTTTATACAGTTCGAGCAAGAGGGCATGAAAAGTAGTTAATTTCCTGCACCCCAGTTTCAGGGTGTGGAAACACCCAAGAATCCATCAGCTTTCACAGTGAATTAGGTCTGTAAGAGTCTGTCAAATTGCCAGTACTTCCATAATCCTGAACCTTCATAGTCTGGATTGTGTCTTTAAAACATTTCCAGGCCAAGTGATTGTGTTTACTGGTTGACTGAAATTTTGTATTTGGGGTGTATGAATTTAGGGGATGGCTCCTAAATGGAGGGAAGTTTTTGTTGCATGATAATGCGGCTCTTGTTCACCTCCAGGGAGGTCAGGGTCAGCTACAGAACGGTGCCCTTGGAGCTCAAGGACATTGTGGCAGTGTAGACGTTCGCTTACGCAGAACCAGAACCCAGGTTCCAGTTGAAAGGTGGTTGCTCCACCCACTACCGCTCTGCCATCCCAAAATCCCAGATTGTCTTCCCCATCAGATTGTCTTATGCCTCTAGCAGAAAATGATCCTCCACCCAGGTAGAGCATGTTGAAAAATAAAGTGTATATTTCTGGAAAACATAATTTAGGCCATTTAGTACAACATAATGCACTTGGCTTAGCAGAGCCGAGCAGCGAGTTTTTGAATTGTATGCATAGGTGGTTCCACTGTTCCTCATTTTTGCGCACTGAGGAGAAAATGAAATCTGTCATGCTGTTAGAAAGTCTGATTAGGGAATTTCCATTGCAAGAATTGGAGTCTTAATTTCACTTTCAACTTCAATACAGTTGTAATCTGGGTTAGAGGTGATCTCAGTCCAGTGCCTGTTTCCTGTGGATAAATAACAAGACTAATGGTATTATGTTCTGAGGTTTGTTGTGCTGTGAAGCAATTCACATACTAGAGGAATGACTTTCAAAGCTGACCACTAACAAATAAAACTCTAGTTACCACATTTGTCAGGAGAATCCCATTATCTGCTACAAAGGATTGCTGCAAACAGCTCTTGAAGAATATTGGTTGAAAGCTAATATATATGCCTTGTTGAGTTTTTTGTTTTTTAATCTTCAGAGCGCAGTATTGAGATGCTGCCTCTGTTGCAATGCTGTCACTAATGCTGTATGTTTCTTTCAGGACCAAGGGAACATAGTTGCTTGTTTATCGTACATCTCATGTCTCATTGCCGTGGATGCACTTCCCTGTTGTTCATTGTTTTTAATGAGCCCCTATCTGTCCCTACTTCTCTCTCCCTCTCTGCTTCTGTTTCTCTACTTTTTTTTTTAGTCTGGGTGCATCTGGAGGAGGGATGTCCTGCGATTCAGCTAGCGACCGCTTCACTATTGAAGCATGCAAAGAGACGGAGATGCTGAACTACCTCATCGAGCGTTTTGACAGTGTTGGCATGGAAGAGAGGAAGGCTCCCAAGGTAGCAGGCTGGCTGCCAGAGTGGCCCACACAAATAAATGCTTCTTAAGCAGGGAGCTGTCTTTTATTCAGATGTTTTTTTTTTCTGATAAGGAAAGCTGTTCTGAAATAAAACATTAAGATTGTAAGATGCATGTTTGTCCTGGTAACCTTTTGTAGTACTAAAATCTGATAGTGAAATCCCTTTTTTAGCTTAGTCAGCACAGTATCAGAGAGTCTGTTTTTTTTACAAAATGTCTGGAGGAAAACAGCACGGCCTTGGTATCCAAAGAGTTTAGCTGCAGCCCAGTAGGTCTGGAAATGAGAGAGGCTTTTTCTCTCCGCAGGCCACAGTGATTCAGCAGAATCTGAGGAGAGCTGCTGTGAAACTGACAGCATTGTTTATCACCTCTAACCATCTCTTTTGACTCTGCTCACTCTTTCTGTTTCTTTTTCAGATGTGCAGCCACCCAAGTGTCAGCCAGCTCCTCAGCAACATTCGCTCTCAATGTATTTCCCATGCTGCCCTGGTCCTGCAAGGCACCCTCACCCAGCCTAGGTGAGCAAGCCAGCCAAGCACTTTGACATTTCGCTGTTTTGTGATAATTTCTTCTTTCTCTTCGCTCTTTGCCCATTATATTTGGGTACATTCTGTTCCTTTTCTTTTCTATCTGAATGAGTCTCCATAGCAACTGCTCTTTCACCTTGCCTCCACACACAATTTGTTATGTTTTTTGGTACACTGTGTGTCTTTCCTGTTGCTATCACAAAAGGAGCCCCCTTCAGCAGTCTCTGCTGGTACCTTATATGCTGTGCCGGAACCTTCCATATGGCTTCATCCAGGAACTGGTGCGCATAACCCACCAGGAGGAAGAGGTCTTCAGACAGGTGGGAAGCACAGCGGGCCACTACACCTTTTTTACTGGAACATGCTCTGATAAAATCCATCTCTATATCTGTCTTTATATCTCTTCATCTATTTAGAGATAAGAACTGTCACACATGAGGGAATAGCTTTAGGTAATTGAGTGTTGCTGGGTGAACAAGTGCTAATGCTCATTATATTCATCAGTTTCCTTAAAATCCAAGATTTTGTCTGGCAGGCAGCTGAGATGTTGACCTCAGCTAGTAGGTGACACTACAACACCTTTTCCCACAGATGAAAGGTTTTGGAAAACAGAAAATCTGCACTGGTGTTTGGTTAGGGTTGAACAATTAATCAAAATATTATTGAAAATAGTATCTCAATTTCAATATGGCCAAAAGAAAAATCTAGCCTGTTGGAGCTGCAGATTAAATCTGGACCAAAAAAATGTTAACATTAAGTATGTGGTACTACAGAGATACCCTACAAATCATAGTCTCCAGACACAAGAAAACATGTTTGTTTTGGTAAGACACCAGCAAAAATCAAGTCATTGTCATTTAATATTTTTTCTCAGTGAAAATGATAATGAAAAAAATTGCATTCCCATTAATTATGAATCATATCACAACCACAATATCTGTCAAAATAATTGCTTTATACATATAATTTAACCATATGTTTGAGCCCGACTGTGGGCTGGAAATGAGAATCTTCAATCAGCTGATATGCATGATATTTTTTGACAACTTTCTGTTTATCTTTACATTTCAGATCTTCATTCCCATCCTTCATGGGCTGGCTCTGGCAGTGAAAGAGTGTTCCTTTGACAGTGATAACTTTAAATTCCCCCTCATGGTAAGGAGATCTATGTCCTGGCCTTACCTAGCAGGCAGGGGATGAGACTTAATGTAGTCACGGTTGCAGGGGATGTAGGGCTTAATGTGGTCGTCTAAATGCTGTCTGGCAGCCTGTCAGACAGCCTGTCTACTTTGCAGATAGACGGCTCCAGACATGTATGTATGGGTGAAAGCATGTCTAAATATATAATGGATTGTCCCCACTGTGCTGCTTCTCCTCTGGGCTACATATAATGACGACTCCCTTGCTGGTTTGACAAGCTGATCTAGAAACCTTGTGCAGAGCTGCCATCACACTAGTCACCACTCATGCCAGAATTCAGGAATAGAAAATTTGGTGTATTTCATTATTTGATCAGTGTTTAATTTGTAGAAAACCATTGGAATTAGATTGCCACAATGTAAAATATGGTAGTTTGTTACCTTTATTAGGCTCTGTAGAGATATTTGTCTTTGATCACCAAGAGTTACTGGCACAGATATTGATCCAAGTAGGACAACACATGTGCACCAAGAGCACCTGGCCTGAATACAGTTAACTGCCTACCTTTAAATAAATAGTAAAGGAATATAAAGAGAGCGCACGACCTTCAAGTTGTGGAGTTTGTTGTGGGTTTCTTTCCAGAGAATCATTGTGAATCTTTTTTCTTGCAATTTCAGTAATTAAATAATGTTATTTATATCTTAAGGTGGTTAGCTCATCTTAGCATTTTTCAAATTGGAAATTGGACTGTCTCTCAAAATCAAGTAAACACAGTATGTATATTTTGTAGGTCACAACAGTTTTATCAGGGAACAAAACTTTTGACAGTTTAGAGGAAGTTTCCATTGGAGATCTGTATTTAATGTGTTTATTCTTTTCCTACAGGCATTAGCTGAACTCTGTGAAATCAAATTTGGAAAGACTCACCCAATGTGCAATTTGGTGAGTATGCTGGAAGATAGCCCAGCCAACATTATGATATGTTGTATTCATCGGTATGCACTAACAGCTCAGATTGTTAGGCTTAGCCAATCAACCCACAGAACAGGTTGAATTTCCTTGAGAAATGTGAGTGTCACTACACGCCCGGCTATTGTCTCCCTTGGTCCTTGCAGAGGAAAGTGGTCTTACTGTAGTTTTACCTTAGCTGAATTCCTCAGCTAAATACCGGCAGGACCACTTGACAGCAGCACAGAGGAATGTGCTCTGGTTATTTTATTCATGACACTTCTTCGTGGTTCTTGTCTAGAAGAAGGGCAAGACAAAGTTCCCTTGTGCATGAAGGAGTGGGTCTATATTTAGCCTGACAACATTTTCCCAAATCAGAACTCTGTGAAGTTCCATTAAGCTCACTTTACTCATTACCTGTCTGCTAACAGCACGGTTTAAAAACATCTTACCTAATGAAAGATTTGGAAAGCAGTTCTGAATTAAGTCACGTTCTAGGTATTTACTTCCTTTCAGGGAAATTAGTTGAAATGAGTGAGCAGGTAGATATTCAGTGTCTTGCTCAAGTACAGTTTAGTATGCCACATGGCTGTTGATGGACATGTGTGTTCAGTGACACACACATGCACACATAAAAGCTGCATATGCTTACATGTAACTTCTCTGTGTTACTGCTCTGTGTACAGATAACGTCGCTGCCCCTGTGGTGTCCCAAACCTCTGAGCCCTGGCTGTGGTAGAGAGGTGCAGAGACTGTCCTACCTGGGAGCCTTCTTCAGCCTGTCTGTTTTCGCTGAGGATGATGTGAGTCACGCAGCTTATGTGTCACTTAGCTCTGTCAATTCAGTGAAGTCATTAATACAGCTGAATAGCACCTGATATCAACCAAACTGTCGTGACTAGTTCAGCTGCAGTGTGTTCTTCTACCTCAAGGTCCTGGCAATTGCTGTTCATGAAAATGGCTTTGCTGCACATTTTTAAACTCTGAGAGCGGAAAGCAAACCTAATGCAGTAAATCAATCTGAAAAAATGTCTTACACTCATTTTACTTGCTGAAAATACAAAAAAGTAACATGTCAGGTATTTAATGTACAGCTAATTTTAGCAACTCTTCCCCTTTGCAGTATGCGAGGATTAATGTGTTACTTTTTCTGGCCTTTTTTCAGACCAAAGTAGGAGACAAGTATTTCTCGGGCCCAGCCATCACCATGGAGAACACTCGCGTGGTCAGCCAATCCCTACAGCACTACCTGGAGTCAGCCAGGGTGTGTATCTACTTTGTTATTTAGTTGAGTGCTTTTCTTTGAAATTAATTATGGAATAATAACACGACTATATTAATTATCTTCATCAGGGTGACCTGTTCAAAGTCCTTCATAACATCTTGCTGAATGGAGAAACTCGTGAGTTAGCTCTCAACTACATGGCAGCTTTAGTCAACTGCAATGTGAAGAAAGCCCAGATGCAGGTGAGCGGCTGACATCATTCACTGAACCAAATACTTGAAATATAAGGATATTGTCAGTCACCAATAATAAAAGATATTAGTGTAAAAAAAAATCTTTATTGTATACAATTCCCTTATTATTTGTTCAGTACTTGTATTATTTAGTTTTCAGATAGATATGTAATGGTAAAATTTAAACAACAATGTAATTTAAAGTTCAGGTGCAAATTAGAGCATGCTGATATAGAAGATATAGAAGACATTTTATGTTCAGCTGTAGTTTGGAATGTCATTAAATTTGTGTCCTGAATATTTGATTCTTCTGGATTGGGGGTGTTTGGTTAAATATGACTCTGCTGTATGAAATGGATAAATAAAATGGAGGACGTCTCAGTCTGTCTGGTCTGTGGTTTGTCTTTTATTTCAAAGTCACCTTGGCATGTTTCATCACAGCTGACTGTTCTGTATTCGCCCTCCTTTCTTCCAGACCGACGATAAACTGGTGTCGACAGACGGCTTCATGCTGAACTTCCTATGGGTGCTGCAACAGCTGAGCATGAAGATCAAGCTGGAGACAGTGGACCCCTACTACATTTTCCACCCACGCTGTCGCATTGTTGTCAGTCCAGAGGAGACCCGCCTGAAGGCCACCATGGAGGAGCTCAAAAGCTGGCTGGCAGAGCTGCGTGAGTTGAGAAACTTGAAAATACAGGAGGATTTATGAGCAGGATTACCCACTTGAGCTCAGATATGTGTTTTATTATGACCAATGGATGAATCATCCTTGTGTTTTGTCTCAGTATTCCTCTTTCCTCTGCTTTATTTCGAGCCTTGACTGATGACAGTAGATATACATGTTGTACCACACAGTTCATGACCTAGATTAAAAGAAAGATTAATTTATGCCACTCTGAAATCCTTTTGCATGACTTACATAAGAACATGTCACATATCAAACATGTTCCATGAGCACTCTAAAAGTTTTGTTGAACACTCTAGAGATTTTTAACTTAAATACTCTGAATTTTCTCTGAATTGTTCTGGTTTTTAATGAGCATCTTGAATTTTATCTGTATCTGAATTTTATCCTGCCATGTCAACAGATGAAGACCCCAACAAATTCTCAGAGCCCAAATTTCCCACTGAGTGTTTCTTCTTGACGCTGCACACCCACCACCTGTCTATCCTGCCAGGCTGCAGGCGCTATATCCGCAGGTTGCGGGCCATCCGAGAGCTCAACAGGTATACATAGACATACAGATTCAATCACTCACAAAACACACATTTACTCATAAAATAGCCGTTTTTTATGTATTAACCCTGTTGTGTCTCCTGTGCCAGGACTGTGGAAGAGCTGAAGAACAGTGAAAGCCAATGGAAAGACTCTCCCCTGGCCAGTCGACACAGAGAGATGCTGAAACGATGCAAAACCCAGCTCAAGGTTAGTCTGACATATTTCTCAATGCACCCACTGTCTCTCCCTCCTTCTCTGATCAAGCTATGAGAATTGATTTAAAGATACCCACATGGAAAGAACCTTTTTCTTTCAATCAAGTTTATTTGGGTGTCGGATATTTTGTCCTGTCTCCTAAAGTCTGAAATGTGCAGAATGCTTCAACAGAGCATATTTACAGAGATGTTACTCTAATTATGTGTGACTTTGTGCTGTCAGAAACTGGTGCGGGCAAAAGCTTGTGCTGACGCGGGCCTTCTGGACGAAAACCTGCTCCGCAGATGCCTGCAGTTTTACAGCACTGTAATCCAGCTCATTCTTCGCATGGTGGACCCTGCCTACCCGCAGTGAGTTGTACTTTCACTGACAGACTGGACTCCTGTTGGCGTGATGTGACGTTAAAGTGACAGAAGTGGCTTTGCACACAGGGGAAAAAAGATGTTTACATGTTTGGAACATGCATCTCTCTCTCGATAATTTGTTTTGTCTGCCCTGTAGAATTTTGTGATTCGCCTGAGATTGGATCAAAAAAAAGAAAAGTAATCATAATAATAATATGCCATGTTTTCTTTGTCCTGTTTCTTGTACAGCATGACCCTGCCACTGAACCCAGAGATTCCCAAAAGCTTTGCTGCTCTGCCTGAGTTCTACATTGAGGACGTGGCTGAGTTTCTGCTTTTTGTTGTGCAGTGAGTTCAGTTTTCAAATTTACTCATATTGCATGTATCTCATAAATAAAGCTTACTTGGGCTAATTCAGTCTTGTTGATATTGAATAATAAATGATCAAGTGTAATACCCCGAAAAGAGACTACATAAATACAAATGTAACTTGAACAGATAGATAGATAGATAGATAGAAACTTCTTTTTGCCATAAACCAGCATCATCATAAATGCAGACTACAACTGATTTGAAACAAGCTGCTCTTACTTCAGTTTGTCTCATCCCTTCCTGCCTCTCCTCCTTTCACCCAGGTATTCTCCCCAGGTGTTATATGAGCCGTGTGTGCAGGATATCGTCACCTTCCTGGTGGTGTTCATCTGCAGCCAGAACTACATCAGGAACCCCTACCTTATCGCCAAACTGGTGGAGGTGCTGTTCGTCACCAACCCAGCCGTACAGCCACGCACACAGCGGTTTTCTGAAATGATGGAGAACCACCCGTTATCCGTGAAGCAGCTAGTCCCGGCTCTTATGAAGTTCTACACTGGTGAGGCCCTACGAGCAGAGCAATAGACCTGTAGTTCTTATTAGTTGCGGAAAATGGAACAATTGCATTTTTTTAGTTTTGTAAAAAACAATACCTGCCTTTTTTAGTCCAGTGGAATCAAACTTCAGTGCATTTCCGGTGTATGGTTACAAACCAACTCTGGAGCTGTGTTAAATTGAACCGACTTCATTTTGACCCAACTTCAGGAAGCAGTGCGTGTTTTGGGCTGAAGCAGCTCCCATAGCCTAGGTGTACGGTATTGACTAATTATTAATAACAGAGATAAACAACTTGGTTACTAACAAGCAAATAGCAACATAGGAACACAATGAAGCAAAGGGGTTGACATGGAACAAAAAGGAAATACATTGCCTTCTTGGTATTTACCCCAAATGAGTACTGCAATAATGAGAAAATACTGAAAAGCTGCTGCAGGGGCTCGGTCCCCATGTTGGAAATTGGCCAAATGTTGTGATTACAGTCAAGTGGAGAGAGGAAAAAAACATGCCCAAACTAAACACTTCTTTCGTAGCCTGCTCACTGATCAGGGTCAGATAGATGTCGTTAGGTTGAAAGGTGGACACTTTCCAAATGACTTAAGTTGATACATTTTCTTTTGTTTTAATTCTTTGCCTTGTGAAATAAAAACTGATCCAAATGTATAATGCAGCAAAGTATGAGGTATTCCACTTGATACAAACCACAGCAAAGAGGCTACAGGTGTGAAAACTCCTAATTCTCACTTCTCTTGAAACTTACATTTTATACTAACTCAAAATTAGCCATCCTCTTTTTCTGTTACAGCATAGATTGTCAGCTAGTGTTTGTTAGATGATAGGACTGGATGACCAGGCAAATAAATTGGCTATCAGGGCAGTAATTCCCTTGGTCTCTTGATTTAAATTACCTTTTATCTTTAGTTATTCAAAAGGTAATTTAGTTCAAGACACTCAAATGGAGAAGCGTCACGCAAAGTAAAAAAAAAATATGCTCAGTTTAGTTTTTAAACTTGTTTTTGGAGCCAGCACAATTTCACAGAGCTTTTGCCTCGTGTTACAAGTTCCTCTTGCAAAGGAACCGCAGCAGCTCCTACTGCTCAGCTTTTTATGTATTCAACAAGACTATGAGTTAAACTTCAAAATTTCCATTCCTTAATCTCAATTCAAATATAGAGAAACCCATTGTGCTGTAGGTGTAAGTCTGATGATGATTGGCTGACAGGAGGATGTACACTATCATTCAGTGCTGCAGCATCACCCAGCAGTAGATTGATTTAGTCTTTTCTCCCCAGATGTGGAGCACACTGGCGCCACCAGTGAGTTCTATGATAAGTTCACTATCCGGTACCACATCAGCACCATCTTCAAGAGTCTCTGGCAGAACATTGGCCACCATGGCACCTTCCTGGAGGAGTTCAAGTGAGTTTGCTGTAGTGACACTGTGCAGAGTTACTTGTTGGAAAGTAAAAATGTTAAAATGTGACTGTTTGGTGTGATTTGAATGTTATTTTATAGATTGCTTTACCAATGAAGCATAACTTGAACAGTTACAAAACCTGGTAAATAACGGCAAAGTAATGCTGTTTGTGTGTGTCAAGCAGGTTGCTGGTTAAAAACTAATTTTTTTCCTCTGTGATGCTGTCTCCTTTTCATAGCTCTGGGAAGCAGTTTGTTCGCTACATCAACATGCTGATCAATGACACCACCTTCCTATTAGACGAAAGCCTGGAGTCCCTGAAGCGCATCCACGAGGTTCAGGAAGAGATGAAGAATAAGGAGCAGTGGGAACAGCTGCCAAGAGTCAGTGCTCAGCCGGGGCAACTACCTTATATGTCATGACTTAGCGTGGTTAATTTAATTTAAGTGACGAAATAAGACACAGAACTGAAGTGATCAAAGAGTTATAAAAAGAGCAAATGAAAGCGTCAGTAAACTTAACTTAGAGCAAAAAGATGAAACAAAAAAAATGTAAACATGTCCCAAACAAATGATGCAGGCCATTCAAGAACAACTTGACCAATTTTATACCACCATCCAGGCCAATCATGGCTCACTGCCTGCTGGGATATATTTGTCTATCACTTCAAGTCACTACAGTGAATTTTTGGGCAAACACATTTCACAGAGAATTGACTGGTATGGAAATGGTGGTGTTTGTTGTTTAGTGTTTTTCCTGCCCACTTCCAGGAGCAGCAGCAGAGCCGCCAGTCCCAGCTGACTCAGGATGAGCGGGTGTCACGCTCCTACCTGGCTCTGGCCACAGAGACGGTTGACATGTTCCACATCCTCACCAAGCAGGTCCAGAAGCCTTTCCTCAGACCTGTGAGTACTGCTGCCCCCACTGGACATTCAGGGAATTGGTCACCCTTATATATCACCTGTTCGGTCGCTTTCTCTCTATTCTGGCTCTTTGTGGGAACTGTCCTCCCAAATGGGCAAACAAAAATAAGACGATTACACAAAAATATCTATACAAGGTGGACTTGTTGAACAGAATCAGCTCTTCCTGACTGTGTCATCTTCATCTCCAGGAGCTTGGGCCTCGTCTTGCAGCCATGCTGAACTTTAACCTCCAGCAGCTTTGTGGGCCAAAGTGTCGGGACCTGAAGGTGGAGAACCCTGAGAAATACGGGTTTGAGCCCAAGAAGCTCCTAGACCAGCTGACTGACATCTACCTGCAGCTCGACTGTGCCCGCTTTGCTAAAGCAATTGCAGATGACCAGGTTGGCACTGATGGGATCAAGCGAATAATCACTACCATTTCGACTTACATTTTGACCTTGGGAAACTTAGTGTTAAAAAAAAATACTTGTTTACTGAAATCACAGAACACAAGAGAGAGTGTGTTAGAGTCAATAATATCACAGTTGTGAGCTGGTCACAAGGGATGGTTCCAGGCAGTTGTGGAAAATCACGATAGCCAGAAATGTATTTACTTAGACAGATGAGTATGAATGCTTGTAGTTGAGCTAGCAGGCATGCTTTACTGTCTGCACTGAAGAATTTTCAAAAGTTAACTACAACCATATTATTATGTCCACTTATTTTCTGTGGCACAACAGAATAGTGTAAATTTGTATGCTTAATCATTTATTTGAGCCACTGCCAGTGCTAGCTCTAATAAATATTTGACTAAACATCAGAAAATACTTTCCCCTGTTGCATGTTCTGCATTAATGTTACTGGGTTATAGCACTACAGAAATTTATTGGATTTCCTGTCTTGGTTGCAAACGCTGCTGAATGCAGAATATTGTTTAAGTATTCGCCCGAGGCATTTGACAGTGTGTGATTGGTGTATGATGAGTTCTTTGAGTGATGCAGTTACCATTACATTATACCAAATAACATTACCGTCAAAATGCCTCTTTGCCAATCATATTCTTCAGTTGTGACTAATTTGAGTCTGCCTATAATAGAAATTATATGATCAGAGAGCGCTTGACCCAGCTGCTGCTTGTTGCACACCAGTGTCATCACTCTCAGTTTTAAAGAGCTGTGAAATGCAACCCGGAGCTTGAATTTCTTATGTATTGAAATGGAATTTCTCTATACTGAAATGTAAGCAAACCAACCCCCTACAAGAACAATGTCTGACTGTTTTCAGAAGTAATCTTGCTGGACGTTTTAAATACAGTGATGAGAATGATTGAAAGGTGATATGTTCATGCCTCCGTAATCCTCTCAAAGTCATCCCCTGAAACGTCTGTTCTTTTCTCCTGTTCTGCAGCGGTCGTACAGCCGAGAGCTGTTCGAGGAGGTGATCTCCAAGATGAGAAAGGCTGGTATCAAGTCAACCATTGCCATTGAAAAATTCAAGCTGCTATCAGAGAAGGTGGAGGAGATAGTCGCCAAAAACTCTCAGTCTGAAATGGACTACAGTGATGCGCCTGATGAGTTCAAAGGTGTGTGTGTGTGTGTGTGTGTGTCCGGCCTAAGTGTTTCAGAGCAGCATACTACAAAGCACATGATACATCCTTTAAAATTTGATATCTGCTGAAGAAAAAAATTAAATTAAGGAACATTTCATGCTGTATTGATGTTTCGTCCTGATACATTTCACCGTGAATACATTTTATAATGCATATCTATAATGCATACTAATTTATAATATAATATATACATTTTATGTAGTAATAGACCATCTGCAATTTTATTTCTTGTTAAGAATTTTCCTCAGCTGTGAGGTGATACTGC
>OMLB01064573.1:26096-40793 GCA_900302555.1 Myripristis jacobus | reverse complement strand
AAGTTGTTGCTGCTGGGGAAGTGACAGGATGAAGCAAGGAAAAAAGAAAAATTGAAAATAAGGCTAGAGTATAAATTAAATGATAAAAACATTAAAAATGTAAATGTTAAAAACACTAAAAACAAATAAATACGCAATAAAAATAAATGATAAACCATTTTGTGTGTGTGTGTGTGTGTGAATCACGTGATTCATTTTACTTTCACTCATGAAGAAGAAACCCAGAAACCGCTGCAGTTGGCACAATAAGTCACTCCCAGCTTGGAGGAGGCAATTTTCCTTTTTCCTAGAGAGAACTGTGGAGGTGGTGACCCTTACCCCGACTGCTTCACACTCACCAGCAAACTGTTGTCTATGCATGCTGGAGGTCACAGTTTGATGATGCCAGTAAAACCATGTCATCTGTAATGAGCAGACACACCCTCCTGAGGTCACTATACTGGACACTCTCCCATCCTTGACTACACCTTCAAATCATGTCCATGAAAATGACAGAAATGGTGATGACGCAAGGTCTTAGCAGAGTCTGACTTTCACTGAGAGTAGGCTTGACTTAGTGCAGAGAATGTGGACAACTCTCACCTTGGTTGTACACGGCTGAAATAGGCTTGCAGCAGTGATGCCGACACCCCATGGACAAGACAGAATCCACATTTTTCCTTGTGAATCTGAGGTTGGTGTTGGTTTTCCCAGGGAAGCTGGCCGGGGTGACATCCCAATAACTGGAGCACACTCCCTGGCCCCCCTTTTTAGAAGCAGGAACCACCAGGAGTCAGAGCTTGTGCAAGAGGTCATGTGATACCAGCTAAATGCAGCAGTTCAGAGAACAGAGTCTTCTTAGAGACTCAGGGTAGAGTCCTGCAGAAGGCACCATCTGTAGACTCAGTGCTCATGTCGGCAGTATCAGAGAAACTTAGAGGGAGGTGATTGGGAGAAGCAGCCTACTCAGTCTGAATCTTGTCACAGATTGCCAATAATCAACATCATGTTTGGAGATAAGGTTGGTCATACGTGTAGCCTACTTGGTACCAGAGCTCCTCAGGCCATCAGCTGATGATGCTGACTTTGTAGTCATTTCCTTAGACTTGCGCCTGCTTGTTCTGGACATTTAGGTGAAGAGAAGAGCAGAGCTGTCAACTGATCATCACCTGGTGGTGACTTGGATCAGATGGTGGAGGAGACTGCAAGAACTCATTGGTGGTCACCATCTGAGAGGGAGGCCAAACAGGCCACTGAGTTCTTGCAAACTCCCCCACCATAAGATCCCCCTCAGTAAAGCCTTTCAGGTGTGGTTAGCTTGGGGGACTCCAGACTCAGCAGAGTGGTATCAGTAGGGGAGTTGTGAAAGCAAAAAGTAGGATGTAGGAGGAATTTGTGGATGCAGTGGAGGAGGACTTTTGGTGGGTCTTACTGGCAAATCGTGCCTCGTGAGGAGTAGGCAGGGCCTTGTCTGGGCTGTTCTTAGCACAGACGGCGGGGCTGCTGATCTCCACTAAGGATGTAGTCAATACTGTGGAGGGAACACACTGAGGAGCTCCTGACCTCAAAAGACAAGCCCTCTGAGGAGGAGGCAGGGCAAGAGGCTTTGGAGGGGTTGTCCCTAGTTTCTTTGATAAAACTTGCTGAAATAGTTGGGAAGCTCCATAGTGGCACGGTGCCAGGAGTGGATAAGATATGCGCTGAAATACTGTAAAGTCTAGATATTGTTGGGCTGTCATGGCAGACATGTCTCCTCCATGTTGTGTGGATGATGTGGATAGTCCTGTGGACTAACAGATGGAGATGGCATTCACCTGTAAGAGATATAATCTTAATACTCTCTTTCTTATCAGGCAATGAATTTATCACTAAACATTAAGTTGCTGCTGCTAGACAACTGAGCAGTTGGTTAGATATTCAGGTGTGCTTTCCTGAAACACACTTATTTTAACAGTGTAGGCTAGAACCAGCATGCATGCCTTGATTACTGTGACTCCAAAGGAGAGCTGACCTCAAATGAGTTGCCTGTTGTTAACAGATGTGAGTAGTGCCTGAAAGGATAGTGCCTGAGGGATTTAAAAAAAACATGAGAAACAAAATGAAGTTCTTTAAAATTTCAATTCAATTCATTTCAAGAAGAATGCTATGAAAAGCTGCACAGATCAGTTGAGATTTTTTGTTGATATTGTCTTATTCTCAGCTGGTCTCTAATTCTCTATTTCTCTGTCTTACTTCCATGTTGATTACATTCTTCTCCAAGTCAAACTTTCATTTGTTTTGCCAAGTCAAACAAAGACTATTCCTGGCTTTAAAACTGCATTGCTAAATACTGGAAACCACAGGCTGCATGACATTAATGTTCCACTGAATCTGGGGCATTTGCTCCCACAACAGCAGATCAGTTCTCTCACAGAAATACCTTTTCCAGACATGGGCTGGACCTGGAGTATCATCGGGTAAGTTTGAACAGAATGCTTAACTCCTTTGTTTGCTTTCCTGAACTATTTTTTTTAAAATGAATTTCTACCTATGTTCAAAAATTCCTAATATACTTGCCATTAGTGTGGAGCTACTTCCTGTATGCCTACTAAGTGTGAGAATGTGTTATGTAAGGTGAAAAACCAGCTTTTCAGATGCGCAGTTTTTAAAGCTGTCCGAAGGATCTATTTCTCAATGCGCCACATGGGATAAATCACGGGGCTGCAACAGTTATGTGATTGCATTACTGTGTTTGTGCCTTTTCTGTTTGTATCAACTTTGGACCCTGCAGCTCAGTTTACCGCAAATTGATAAACAGATCAAAGTTTCTCTGTCACTGCATGGTTTTAGGTTTCTGTTTGTGTCAGTGTGTGAGTGTTGGCGGCTGCCTTCGCTCCGAGCCTGTTATGCATGGGGCGGTCCAATCCCGCCACTATCCCAGTCCTTACCCTCCTAACCAGCTGCAGCAATGGGACCTCAATGTATCTGAGGGCTACCAGATCCAGCTCACCTTCACACACCTGGACATTGAGGCTTCCACAGACTGCTTTTATGACTCCCTCACGGTCAGCTCCACACGTCCATGCACATTTACAAACATACCAGCAATAGTCAGTGATGTAGCATTCAAGTCCCTAAATTGGACCTGACTGTAACTATTGCTCACTCTCTGTTGTGCTAAAATAAGTCCCTTCATTTACATTCCTTCCATTTTTCAGGTTCTCTATGATGACAAGGTCTTGGGGAAGTTTTGTGGCCAGGAGAATTCGGCTGATGGGCATCACCCGGGCAACCAGCCCATCCTGTCTCCAGGCAACAGACTCACCCTCATATTCCAAACAGATGACACCAATCCTGAGCTCCACCAGAACATCGGCTTCTCTGCTTACTACCAGGCGATAGGTAACACTTTCCATGTTTCTGTCAGCTTCTTGGCCTCTCCCCTCTTCTCTGCATTGCATTGTCTCCCCACACATCTATTTCCTTTTTTATTTTATTTTATTTTTTTTATTTGGCCTATTTGACTGGGACAGTGCACATTAAAAAACATTACTGTAAATGTGCAATAGTTAGCTAGAGTGTAGTGTTTCATAGTCTTATTAAAAGTGAATAACAGTGAAGATGATTTTTTTTAAAAACTGAAAGACAATAGAGTAACAAACAAGCATTTCACAGCATCAGAGAAATGTGTGTTAAAAAACGAATATACCGTAGTTTCTGTTGACCCATACAACAATATACATATACTACAGCACTATACAGCAATATGAACCACATGGAGTAAGCAGATGACACATACAGTGCAGTGATAGAGCATAAAACATAATGACAATGGACCACTCACACAGCTGTTAAAGAGACAAGGACAATTTGATGAACATGATTTTGTTCTCAGGAGAACCAAAACATTGATGATTATGATACAATAGCATGAGCCACATTGTAGCAAACATCCCAAGTGAAGAAAGATGAAAATGATTTAATTTATTGTCTCGTTTATCATCAGACAGGGATGAATGTTCAGCACCGGACCCTGCAGATGGCTCAGGTCCACTCTGCTCTCAGATCTGCCTGAACACCCTCGGTTCATACCTCTGTTCCTGCCACCATGGCTACGAGCTCCGCTCAGACCAGCGCACCTGTGTATGTGAGTACCATGTTTTTGTGTTTCCTGTGCATGTGTATGTGTGCAGTTTTGTGTAGCTCAGCAGTGAGACAGTGGGATTAATGGTGCAAGAGCTCAGGGCTCCACCCTCACTGGAATATCCTCACCAAAAATCTACGCATTCCACCACTACAAAGACTAATGCTTTCCAGTGTTCATAAACCTTTTGATGTTTCTTTTTAAATATTCACTGATTAATTATATCCTCTATATAATGCTTGCAATAATGACAAATGCCTATGTTACCAGAGCCTAAAGTGATGCCTCAAACATGCTTAGCCTGACCACCATCAAACCCCTCCTCCCCTTGGCTTAAAGTAATAGTTCACCCAAAATGAATATTCAGGCATTATCTGCCTAACTTCTTGTCATCTGAAAATATACTGAAGTTGATACAATGGGGCCACAAAATATGAGTTAACTCTTGTTTCATCTCAGCCTTCACTGCATTTTTTTAAGTTAAGAGGGCCACATCTGAGGTGTCGAAATCCAGCAAATACACCATAATCTCCAAAATTTCCCTCACTGATAGTGTTCTGGTTGTGTGTTGTGCATCAAGCAGAATCTTCTATCAGAGTGCTGGCACTTCCTGTGATTTTAGTTGTCCTCACTAATCCAGTTGCACTCACACACCTGTGCATGTGAATACTGTTGTGTTCTAAATGTGTTTTATTTGTGGTTGTTTTGTGTATAGTTTTGATTGAGTGGTTCAGGGTATCCGAGTCATGCTGCCAGGGCTTGGGAATTGATTCCACTGGTACAGTTCATGTCAAAAATGTTTGCAGTCTAAGGATGTATTCTAATCAAATCCCAATCATGTTACCAAATTTGCTTATGTGGTGTGGCCAGCAGCCAAAAAAAAAAAAATGGAGAAAAGTTTGCAAATTTTAGCTTAAAGGAATAGTTCATCCCAAAATGAAAACTGAATCATTATCTGCTCAACTCCATGACGGATCAAATTCCACTGAAGTTCATAAGGCCAAACATACAGTGAGTTAACTTCTGTAGTTCCATCTCAGCCTCCATCTAAAACTACTGAAAGTTAACAGGGTCAACTTTTGATGGCTTCACTTCGATGTTAACTATCGCTTTAATACCATGGATGAATAATTTCTATATGATGACCTACTCCTCCTCTTGCCACCTACCCAGTATCTTGTGGTGGTGGTATATTTGATGAGCCTGAGGGACACCTGACCAGTCCAGGATACCCTGACCAGTCACCTCACGATCTGTCCTGCCAGTACATCATCTCTGTTGAACCCGGCTTCACTGTCACTCTCAACTTTACTGACAACTTCCACATCGAGAGCATAGACACTGATCAAGGCCCCACCTGCCCGTATCACTGGCTGCAGGTAATGCTCAGCATGTTACACACAGTATGTATGTTTTATCAAATAAATGGAAAAGAAAAGCTGATAAATGAATTGTACATCATTCCTATTGTTGACAGGTGACCATCCCAGAGAGAGAGCCCATGAAGCTGTGTGGGGGAGAGAGTCCAGGACTGATGATCACTGAGTCCAACACTGTCAGGCTGGAGTACCACACAGATGAGACGGGCCTGAGTCACGGCTGGAGCCTGAACTACAACACTCACAGTGAGGAGGGAGGAACAAAAATGACAGTAGAAATAAGACAAAAAGCAATGAAACTACAATAAAGGCAATGTGGGCTTGCCAGGTTATAAATGCCATTGTGGAGACATTTTGGCGTGTCTGTTGCCTATTTTTTGTTTGACACTAATAGTTGTTTGACTATAGATGTGGAATTGCTGTTGAACATTTGGTCTGTGATGTTTTCAGGGGTGAAGTGCCCGTCTCCTGGTGGTGTGGCTAAAGGCAGGGTCACTCCTGTCTTACCTGAATATCTCTACAGAGACTACATCTATGTGCGCTGCGACCAAGGATACAAGCTGATGATGGTTAGATGAAAGTTATGGGTTTTTTTTCTTTTAATGTATGACACCAGTAGGAGGCAGTTGTTTATATATTCATTGTTTCAATCAGGAAAACTGATTTGATATAGCACATTCCCTGGGTTCATTCCTCTTTCTCTCTCTGTCAGGACGGTAGGGAGCTCGCGAGTTTCTCCACCATGTGTCAAAGCAACGGACAGTGGCATCTCTCTCTCCCAGAATGCCAGAGTATGTTCACATCACACAAAAATATCACATAATTCAGTGTAACATTACTTGAAGACTCATTTAAACTCAGTTACATAAATTAGGATACCCAATTTTAAAATAAGCAAATACATTACCTGTTCCAGAGTGGGAAAATTTTATGTTCTTCTGTTGTTCTTCTCCAGTCATTGATTGTGGAGAGCCTGAACCACTGCTGAATGGAGGGGTAACCTTCATATCTGGCTCTCAGAATCAGTACCGCTCTGTCATTCAGTACCACTGCAATGAGCCATTTTACTCTCTGCTCGGGGGTGTAAATGGTGAGACATTTATATTGTAGCAAGAAAATGAATGTCATTGCAAACATGGCAAAACTCGAGTTGTAAGTCTTCCAACAATTTCTGTCTTCTCTCTCTTTTTCTCTCTTTGGTCTTCAGTGAGCTACACCTGTGCAGCAGACAGAAAGTGGAGCGATAACAATGACATTCATGCTATTCCAAAATGTATACCAGGTATTGTTTTTTGAGATCAAAAAGTAACACCCAACAGCAATCTAGAAGTTAGTCTACAATTATTTTTTCATATAAAACATGCCTTTTGCTTTGCTATCTGTGTCCCATCCAGTTTGTGGCAAGCCCACAAAACCTATCTCTAGCCTTCAGAGGATCTTAGGGGGGGATAAAGCTCCAGACAATGCTATCCCCTGGCAAGTGATGCTGAAAGTAAATGGAGGTAAAGGAGGCGGCATGGTGATTGGAGACCACTGGGTTATGACTGCAGCTCATAACTTGGTTCATAACGACATCACTGAGTCAGAAAAGAAAGTACGGGTAAGTAACTACTAACTACTAACTACTACTAACTAATAATAACTACCATAGCATACTATATTTGTAAGGTTGGTGCTTCTTTTTTGGTTTGAATGGGTAAGTTATTATCTTGCTGTTTTACAGGTTTACATGGGAAGTAATGATGTTGAATTAATGAGGCCCCCCCCTGTGGATGTGGCCTCTCTCCATGTTCACCCTAAATATAAAAACCCCGATAGCTTAGATTATAATAATGACATTGCCTTGATCAAACTGCAACATCCAGTCACATTCAACTCATCCATCATGCCGATATGTTTGCCAGCTGAAGGTTTCACATACACCGACGGGCTACTTGCGTAAGTAGAGAACCAGACTTTCTGGTGGACTCAAGCGTACGTCTTTTAGAACATATGAAACATATGAAAGCATGGATTTAATGTTACTTCTCAAAACTCATCTCTCACTGAGGTTTTTCTTTGCTTTTCAGATTGATTTCAGGCTTTGGTCTTATGGAGAGGAATGGCTCCAGGATGGATACAAATAATCTGATGTACGTACATCTCCCTATAGTGGGACAGGAGGTTTGCAGAACGTCTATTAATAAAGCAAAGAAGATATACGGTAGCCTACCAAGTCTGACAGATAACATGTTTTGCGCTGGAGTCCCTGAAGGTGGGAAGGACTCCTGCCAAGGAGACAGTGGAGGCCCTCTCGCCATCAAGCAAGGTGGTCAGTTCAGGGCTGCAGGGATTGTCAGCTGGGGGATTGACTGCGGACAGGAGGGCAATTATGGAGTCTACACCAAAGTTGCCAACTACCTGGGCTGGATCATCAACACCATGCAGGAGAACTGAATTCATAAATTTACAGTCGTTCAGCATTAGGTGATACTAAAGGTTGTGCTGAAAAAAGAAGGAAGAAAGTAGCTGATAAATAAGATGTAACAGGAAAATAAAAAGGAGAAACACTGACTTCAGGAGATTTGGATAATAAAGGCTCCACTTTGACAACTTGTCTATCTACTTTAGTAGCTGTATAGAAACAGATGGGGAAAAGTAACTGTGATAATTAAAGTCAGTACTCAGTCTGATTCTCTCGCTTGTAAACTGATTGGTTTCTGATTTGTAATGTGATTAAACTGTATCATGAATAGTACTTATCCACTCTCATTCTGTGTCATGTCATGTCTCCAAGCTTTAAATCAGCAATTAAAGCGATTAAAATTTAAATTAGACTTGGTTAGGCCGTTATTTGTGAGACTTGGTCAAATTTACAAAGTGAGACATCAAAATAAAAATGTGAATCCTTGAAATGTCATTTGGGGATCCGTGTCATGCTCCGGGCGGCTCTGTGATTGGACAGCAGCTTGTCTCTCCGCATCCCTAGTTTCACTTTCACTTCGCTACTATCCGGCTGCAGCGCCTGACGCACATTCACCAAAGCGCGTCTGTAATAATTTACCACAGGACAGTTCGTATTATCCTATGCAGCCATGGCAGCCTATCAGGTTGAAGCCTAGTTTATGGACTGTTAAGATATTCGGCTGCAGGCTGGATCTCTTTTAGGGTGTCATATTGTTAGTTGCTGAAATCAAAAGTGAAAGTGACTTGGTGTACGGGCTAGAGTATTTATTTTATTTCTGTTGGCTGGATCATACTTTGAATTTGTTTAAAAAAAAAAAATCCTGAACCTTGACTCCATGACTCGAGATGATTGAAGTTCTCCTCCTCGGATACTTGATGGCACACGTTTACGGTAAGAGCTTTAATATTCCCACACACACTTGGGGGCTACCCACAGCGATGCATGGCCAGTGGTGTCACTGCTGTGAGAATGATAAGATGGATAAACTATAAGATCCGGGCGATGAGAATCATCCTGGCCACCAGTTTAAACAGAAATCAATAACTTTATTCTACTTTTTTTTTTTTTTTACCAAGAAAAAAATCTCTTTCTAAGGTAGCAGCCATACAAAATTACATAGAAAAGCACGGGATTTCCCTTTAAAGACCGCCTTGTCATATAGAGCAGGCCTATATCAGTTTGATGCTACTTACAATGCATGATATTGATTAATGTCAGGTTAAAGAATGTGTGTAAACTGTAGCAAACTGAATTTAAGTGGGTTTAA
The DNA here is from genome assembly GCA_900302555.1 of Myripristis jacobus. NCBI lineage: Eukaryota > Metazoa > Chordata > Actinopteri > Holocentriformes > Holocentridae > Myripristis > Myripristis jacobus. The sequence continues at coordinate 31,599 of OMLB01064573.1, read as the reverse complement.
TGTCTACATTACTATGTGTTGTAAAGAGATGAGAGATGATGAAAGGCTAAACTGTATCCCAATGAACCATAACCCTAACCCTAACCCTTTTTTTTTTAAATTTTCAGCTGAGGGGGGTGCAGATGTGGTGCTGTCCTGCTCCCTGGTGGAAGAGGGGGTGGGAGGTGTGTCTCTCTTCACCCGGACTCCAGCCACACTTGTCTTAAGAGATGTCGCAGTGCCTTCTGATGAGTTATCCGACACTCTCACTCCATTCATCCCGCCTACAACCCCTGACCCCGACCTCATCCTCTTCGAAGCCAAAGGTTTGCTCTGTTTGCCCCTCGTGAAGTCGAAACCACAAGTTAATTTGACACCATCAGAACCTGCGATAACCTTTTTGCGTCCTTTCCTGTCTTCCTCTTGTCCTCTCCTGTCTATGGCAGCGTCATCAACTGAGATCCCCAACGGAGAGGCGCTGCTGCACGCTGACTGCGATGAGAAGGAAGTGATGTGTGAAATAAGCCGTTACTTCCCTCATGGCTCCCAGGACAGGAAAGAACCAGCCTATTTTTTTGTCTCACTGAATATTGAAGGAGACGGGCTGGGCGCTTCACTGGTCCTCCAGACTTTGATGGGTGAGAGTGACCAAACAAAGGGAGCAACTCTGATACAGAACAAACTGGGCCTTCCTCTAAGCCAGTCGGGGTCCCTGCTGACAGAGGGTGAGATCAGAAGGTTATTGTCCCATTTCGGAAGAGTTAAGTTCAGTTTTTGTTGTGATGACCACGCATCCACAGCCGTCTCATTACTCCCCTTCTGCCCCTCTCTTTGCTCTCTTTTCTTACAGTGGTATTCTTGGTGTTTTCCCATGCAAAGGCCGTTTCTGCTCCTCTAAAAGGCGATGTCCTGCTCAACTGTGGCTTCAGACAACAAGCAATGCCCCCAACGCAGGAAGTGGCTGTTGAGTGGCGGCTGCAACACAGAGGAACAGGACGTAAAGTGCTTGATATGAGGTCGAGGCCAACGGATGCGGAGGAGCACTCAGACGGTAAGGAGACCTGGACCAGGAGCGTTATGAGAGTTCAAACTCTAGTGCAGATTAGTGGCAGTGGCATGGACAGTGACAGTGTTTGGATTATTATGGTTTTCAGGGTGGTGGGCTTCTGTGAGAATTAATACCCAAATAAATGGAAATAGCCTCTAATTGCTCATTTCTAGTTAGTTTTGATTAGTATTTTTATATAATTGTTTGTTTATTTAATTTATTTATTTTGGGCACCCTGGTGGCTCACCTGGTGGAGCGTGCAGCACTTGTCAGGGCTGGGTCCTTACCGTGGAGCCCTGGGTTCGAATTCGTGCCCATTTGCTGTGTGTCGTCCCCTCTCTGTCCCCTGCCTCTCCTGTCTCTCTCTGCTGTCACTATCAAATAGAGCAGAAATGCCAAAGAATAATTTATTTTGTTTTGATTTTGTAATGCATCTCAGGAATTTTATTGTACAATGACAAAGGAATCTGGATGACGTAGGCAAATTTTACATTCCTCACTTTGAGGTCATCCTTTGGTCTGAATGCCTCTTTTGACATTGAGTAACAAATTGATTTTTATGCACATAGATAATAGTATAAAGGCCTTACATACTGTAAATAAACATGATTTTACAGTTTCAGAATATTTGATTGTGAAAGTTACAGACCTGTTACAGTAATAGTGCTTTATAGGTTAAAGTAATTTGATTGTTATTATTATAGACTAAATTCAACCTCTTGTAAAAGCCGTGTTTCTCTCTGACTCTATCGATTATTGTTTTGCCAAATTTTAGGCTCAGGTGCATATATTAGCATTTTTATAGGACTGTAAACCGATATGGCCAAAATTCACACATACAGTGTTTGGACTGGTTTAAAAACCTGATACGTGACCTGAAACTGATAGGTTTTCAGATACATCTAGTGATGTACCTGGACACATCATCTGTGATATTACCAGGGGTGTTTCGAACATCCTGTGGTGGATCGATCGCTTCCTGGCTTGTGTCCAAGTATGACCATGGGTTGCTCCTCTTGATCCACAGCCATCTAGAGGCTTTTTCTGCTGCTTGTTCTGATGGCCTTCCTCTTGCACGCCTGTGATGCCCAGGAGGCTGTAGGCCTTACACAGGGACTGAGCTGCACAGTCTCTCCAGTCCACCTCTATGGGCTCACATCGCACTTTTCACCCCCATCTGTGGCACTCTTCCACCAAGTCTGTGTACTTGGCTCACTTTCACTCATTGGCCTTCTCCATCCCCTCCTCCCAGAACTGTAAGCTGCAGCATGACCACCTACAAGATCAGCACTATGTCAGGTCTCAGGGTGGTCTCTGCTATGTTTTTCTGGGATTCGGAGCTGCTTCCCTGTGCTTACCTTCATCAGAATCAAAATAGGAATCAGAAATACTTTATTGATCCCCAAGGGGAAATTGGGTAAATATATGCCAGCCAGGTGCTGTTCGATAGAGCCCCGCTGGTGCCTTTGGCTGAGGATTTGGCTTCTCCTCTGCTCTGAAGAAGGCAATCACCTGTCTTGCCGGATGGAGGCGCTTGGCCAAGTCTTTGGTGCTGCAGATGGTGTCTGCAGTTGCCTTGAGTACCTGGTTGTAGTGACCTCAGGATGTGCTCCAGTGTTCCTCCTCTGAGGTGAACTAGATGAAATACAATTTGTGACCATCTGGTCCATCAAGGTAAATCACTTATGTAAAATTCAAGACACAAACTTGCGAGCTGTGTTACCTGTGCTGTGATGCCATGGCCTGTAATTATAAAGGTCAGCACACAAGATGATTTAGCCTCTGCTGAAGAGTCACCCACAGATGAATAATCAAGTAACCACATGAGATGCTTGATCCTAATTTGTATCAACTGTGAATAAAATGCCAGCAGTTATTAAAAGAAACACAACTTGGAGCTAACAAAACTTAATAAGCTTTAGTCAGATTTGAATGCAGGAAAACCACCACAACGCCTTTACCTTGTCTGACTGTGTTACATGGAGAGTTGTGTCACTTTTGGAATACAGTACGTACAAGAACTTTTGGAATATAATACATACAACTCCAAATCTCTTGAAGACCAATTTTGACATGAATCAGTTATTTTCTGAATAAATTTTTCCAACTTGTATGGTAATTGATAACTTTGAAATTTAATTTGGTGGTTTGTTCTGTTGGAACACAACTCTGTAGCACAGGCTGTATTCACATACCTGATGAAAAGTCACCAAAACAACATTGTTCCCACATGTGTAAATAATGGTTGCAATCCTTCATAGGTTCACTTGTGGTTAATGTGTACAAAGATATAGCATGACAAGTCAGTATAGCCATCTAAAGGTGCCCATTACACAGGAGGACACAGAAATGTACAGCATAGAAGATAAAGGATACAGTTACAACCTAATGGTGCAAGACTGTTATTATCCAGGACAAGGCCGTAAATGACACAGGACAGGACAGAAAGTGATCTGACCTGCTCTCCCTGTCTCTCCTCAGTGAATGCCGAGAGGAAGGGCTCAAGCGTAGATGCTGGCCTGCTGGTTGGTGAGGGTAATGCCTCTATGACTCTCACCAAGCTTAAGGTTTTGGATGAGGGCACCTACATCTGCACCGTCGGTGTCGGCCTTTTCCACGCCCAGCAGGTCATACAACTCCACATCATACGTAAGTTTCACCATATCGTGCTCAGTTCTGTCTTCTAGTCTTCTTTCACATTGTGTATTCTGTCATTTGTTACTTATTTATTATGTGTCATTACATTTACATTACTTTCTATATGTCCTCCACCGGTTTTGTTGCTCTCTCTTTAAGAACCGCCCCGGGTTTCATTGTCAGAGGAGAAGTTGGTTTATAAGGCAGAGTCTCCCCAGACATTGAGCTGCCATTGTAGCCACTACTACCCGCTGGATGTCCAGGTCTGTATGGCTGCTGTGAAGCCCACACCTCCTTATATTGCTGTTATAATTTTTAGTGTCAGCCACATCTTTGCAGCATGCTAAATTATTAAATGTTTGAAAATTTCACAGAGGCTACTGTGGATTATAGAAGCAGAGATGGTAAATACACATAACTGCTTGACAAAAGCAGACAATGATGAGGCTGCAGGATATTACTGATCACAGATTTGTTTGGTTGAATTTTTTCAGTTCTTTACATTTGAACAAGCTCTAAAAGCAACTGTTTGTTTGTTACATGGCAAACTGGTCAGGAGCCACTGCCACACTGAGGTTTTGTTCTCTGCTCTCCTCTTCCTTTTCTAGATGGAGTGGTTGTCTCTCTTTCCTACAGACACAGAGCCTACAGTCCTCCCACATCAGGGCTCTCTCTCCAGCCATCGACAGCACGGTGATGGGACTTTCTCTCTGTCATCTCACCTCACGCTGCCCTCCAGCGTCTCTCCTGGAAACACCATCATCTGCAGGGTGTCCCACCCCACCCTGGACACGCCTGTCTCTGTCAGCGTGGTGGTAGAAGAACCTGAACCAGGTACTTATGTATGGCTATTGCTAGCTGTTAAACCATACATTTTTAAAGGAAAATCAAGCAGTAAATGTGACTAGTATTTCAAAAATTTATTTCACCGAAAAAAACTAAGCGTATCTAATACATAATAGAAGTGGCACTTTGAAGGAGGGAGAGTCTAGGTCAAATCACCGGTAACATCAGTATGCACTATGGCAGAGGTGATGAACTTGGAAAAAACAGCCTCTGTGGAAACTGATAAAATGCACTTATCTGGACAGGAAGTTATGTTATTCACTCAACAAACAACAAAATCATGAACAGAATGTATTATATTTCATTTAACACATGAAAACACTAAGAATTTTCTGGATGATGGATAGTGATAGTGAAGTTGAGTAAATGTTTTGCTTAATGTCTTGTGCTCTGTGTTACATTCAACAGACTCCTACTGGTTGTTCCTGGGTTTCCTGGTCATCACCGCGCTTTTCTTCTACCAAGTCATGAGATAAGATATCAAGATATTCTAGTATATCATCCTGACTTGAAGCTGAGCCCAGCTATGTTTGTGTGTGTGTGTGTGTGTGTGTGTGTGTTGTGTGTGTGTTTGTTTTTTTTTGTTTTTTTTTTGCTGTCTTGTGGCCCATGAATTAATTAATTTAAGAGGTACCAACTGCTGGTTCTTGTCTCTCCTGTTAAGAAAAATAAAGAGTACTGTACTGAAGTTGAAAACATGGGAACAAGTAGAAAAACTTTTTTTCATCACACTGCAATGTTGAGTTTGTTAAGTCGGTTAAATTTGTTAACATGATATGTTTATTTTATTCTGTGATGCTATTGGAGGATCACTTATTTAATGTGTAGGATTATAACTGTGTCTAATCCTACCTGTTGTAGAAATCTCCCATGATGATGTCCTGTGCAAGAATAGCAGTCCTGTATTTTCTTAGCTATTCAAGCTGTGCCAGGCAGTAGACAGGAGCTTGAGTTATTCCATCCTGGGCCGCCCCGTCTGGATGATGCAGCACA
>OMLB01064573.1:0-21040 GCA_900302555.1 Myripristis jacobus | reverse complement strand
GGTTAAATTTGTTAACATGATATGTTTATTTTATTCTGTGATGCTATTGGAGGGTCACTTATTTAATGCGTAGGATTATAACTGTGTCTAATCCTACCTGTTGTAGAAATCTCCCATGATGATGTCCTGTGCAAGAATAGCAGTCCTGTATTTTCTTAGCTATTCAAGCTGTGCCAGGCAGTAGACAGGAGCTTGAGTTATTCCATCCTGGGCCGCCCCGTCTGGATGATGCAGCACAAAGAATATATATGCTGGCCAGCCACTGATGCCCAGTGGCGCATGATCAAGGACAGATTGAGGCCCTGAAAGTGTGGAAAATCCTAGATGACCGTGATGTCTGTTAAACTCAAAATGGTTCGGCAAATCCTGGACACCTTGTGCAATCTGGGAGCACCATCTCCTATGATGACCCCCTAAAAACTCAAAACTCAAAAAAAAAGTGTACCAGTGTAGCACAGCCTCGTTTCCAACTTGTGACTCAGCAGTTCAGATCCTACTTGATGTCTTCGGCATTTAATAGTATTTGAACATTTCTAGTTTTACATCAACCACCAGAGTGGAACTGGTGGTTGATGAAAAGTGCACCAGAGTACTAGACATATTGCAGCATCTTGGTTGTGAGGAGCTTACAAACTACAACCTGCAGCAAAATCCTCGGTTTGTGATGTGAACGTGACGGTGCCTTGATTTCTGTATTCACCTCAAGTCCACCTCTTGCATGAGTCCATGTATACTCGCGCAGGAGAGTGTGATACTGAAGCAGTGGTGTGTGTGACTAAAAATGTCTCTGAACACCACTGCACTATGCCTGGGTCAGCAATCAAATCTCAGTAATATTATGGATCACAAAATAAATTATGGGATAGGAAAAAAAGTTTATATCATGTCAGCCTCTAGGCTTTTTCTGATAATTAATCAAATATATGAAAAGAGAAAAGCATTCTTTGGCTGAAATCTTTGCATATGCAACCCGTTGCCAAGGAACTTTAAGGGGTCGTGGGCCAAAAAAGGGAGAAAATTATTGGTCTACAGTTTAACAGGAGGATTAAAGAGATAAAGTGACACAGAGAAAGTAAAGGGTTAATGTGTGCAGTGTCTGACTTGCTAAATTGTTTGGTTGTTTCTGTCTGAGCTTCTGAAAAAAAAAAAAATTAAAATAATTCCACACAGCTCTATTGATGATTTCTTTATTGGCATCAGCAAAAGTGGTAAGCATGCATTTTAAAGAATTTTCATAATCCAGTTGCATCTCTCACTGCATTTTCATGTTGTAGATGTTAATTATCCAATAATACTGTTACACAATATCATCAGATAATTTGGATAACCACTATTATTATAATACATAAATGCAATTTACACATAGAAGTCTTCATGTTTAGTTTTTTTTTTTTCCTTTTTTTTTCAACTCTCAAAATCAGTCTTAGGAGGAAAATGAGCTTTTCCATTTTATCCAACAGCCCCCCCCAAAAACTTGAAAGAATCTATAAAGACATTCTCAGGAGCGTAAACTGGCAGAGGTGGACTATGGTTCTACTCATATAGTACTACATGTTTTAACAGGATACTATTGTAGCAGTTCTCTGTTTGAATATTATTTTTCCCTCAAAAGCAAGTGAATTTAACAAAATTTTGGCAAATTTTTGAGCATCATTGCATTGCATACGCAGTAATTACCAGATCAGAGATACATTATACACAGGTCCTTGAAACCACTAACAAAAGAAAATGTACAATCGGCAGTTAGTTTCAGAAATGGCAGATACACAGGTCACACAAATAGGCAAAACTATGGACACTGTTTGCCATGCAAGTTAGAAACAAATACGTCCTTTTGGCCCTTACCGTACCTTAAGTGACAAAGTGAGTCTTTTTTTTTTTCTATTTGAGTGAGAGGGGAGGAGTGGGTTGGCCAAGTGGCGGTGGCTTTCTTGGTTATGTCCTTTCTCCCACTTTCCTGTTTTTTGGAGATTAAGTCAGCTTAGACGACAAACAAACGACCAATGTGTCAGCGCAAAGTTCAGAACAACAAGACCATTTGTACCTGTTCAAAATGTGACATCACACATTCATCTGTCTATGGCTGTGGCTCTGTCTAACTCAGAGTTAAAAGAGACTTTACTCTGCGTCAGAGTGGTAAATCCATGTGTAGAGAGATTGTCTGTTAGTGGCTTGTCTGTTTCTCCTGCTGCGCATAATACTATGCTGCTCGTCACAGACTTACTTAATCTATAATTGCTTCTCAGTCCAAAACAAGGTTTCACTTATCTATATGGGATAAGGTGTCACAATGGTCTTCCTACCTTTTCCTCAACTGCTCTTCCCTTTCCTTATGCTCTCACAGTTCCCTTCTTCACATTTCTCTTTTTTTTTTGCCATTATGTCTACACTTAGCCTTCCAGAAATAAGAGACTAAGTGAGAGAAAGGCAGGAAAGGAAAAGAAATAATTGCCCGTAAAGGCTTATCAGCTAAACCTGGAAAAAGCTATTGGCTACAATGCTCTGGATCACAAATGGACACACACACATACAACAAAAATGATCAGAATCTTAGTCTTACCATGGCCTTGTGTTAGTAAGTAGTGATGATCGTAGCAGTAGTGTTAGGAGGGGTAGGTCAGTTAGGCATGTCAGTATCAATTTACAAATGTAAGACACTGTTGAAAAGGTAAAATGAACGAGCTTTGGCATATCTGGGATAGAAAGAACTGCGATATCTTGTTTTATCTCCCTGCACACATTCACCATCCCTCTTCCTTTGTCTGCTTCCATGATTTTGTTCATTCCCTCCAGCTCAGTATCCCCTGTCAGCGGGCAAAGCCCTGCGTGTTCCTGTGTCACAAGGATTTTCTCTCCCTCCTCCCCTGTCCCACCCCCCTCTTTCTCTCTCCCTGCTGCATCCTTCAATAATGCATGAGGTGCAGAGACAGGAGAGAGTGAGTGAGACCGCCACGCCAAAACAGTGGAAGAAAGAGAAAGTAACAAGAAGGGAAGGAAAGGAGGACGAAGAGAACAGAGACACCTAAACACTACTGTCATGTATGAGTGCAAGATGGTTTGATGGAAGACTGTGAAGAGAGGGAGGAGAGGACGGATCAAAGGGGAAGATTGAGTGGAGCTTGGATTTATGGTGTTTTTTTTTTCCTCTTCTCTCTTTTATATCACTCTGAAGTCCATATCGTTTTGTGAGGAGCTCAGTAGAAGAAGTACACTGAGGAGAAGAGGGAAAAGAGGAGAAAAAGAGAGTCATGAGTTTAATGGGTCTAGTAAAGTGTTGCAGCCTGTAACATCACAAAATAAAGAAAACACTCAGCTGAGCCGTTTTTTGTTGTTGAAGGACTGGTAACATGTTTAGTAAATCAATAATTTACTGTAATAAGCAGTCATGAATAATTGACAGTCAAGGCTGTAGTAAGTAAACAGGCCAAACATGGGCTCGTTGGGGCAGATGTGCAGAGATTAGGCTTTGTAACTGTGCTGCCTTACACTTGCCAGCATCCTCGGACAAAATCAGATGAATCTCGTTTCCCTTTACTTTATTATTCACCTGTGCAGTCAGTCAGTAAGATCATCAGCACTGGTGTACACTGACATATAAACAGTGAACACGAACAGAAGCTAATTTGCCCTGTATGGCTGCTCATTCTGCCCACCATATGTGTGGTCTGTCCGCGATTGATGTTTGTGTCAGTCCCAGCTGTGTTAACTTCATCTGAGCGCTTTCCTGACTTCTGCTGCTGACTGCTGTTCAAACAGCAAAGCTTAACAAGGCTGGTTTAACCACAGCCAAACACCCAGTGAACATCTGAGTTATGTTCTTTATATAATCTAATATACAAGTATTACTAAAGTTATATATCAGTCTGCAGCATTATATATCAACCAGTTAATCAATCACTCTATATTCACCAGTCAATATATGGTAGGCTGAAGATGCAACAGCTGCTTGTACTCACAGAATATTATTCCAACCACAATGACTCCAATGATGCCCATCATGATCATCATCTGAAAAAAAGTAGACAAAGTATTATTACTTTTACATTAATGGCATATGCTTTTTGAAATTGATATTATTTAAAGAAATGCAGGCTTTCTGGCCATGGCATGTGCTGAAGATGCACACATGCATGTACCCATGTGCATGTTTGCACTTTTAATTGGAAAAAAAAAAAGCAGTAAGGACATGTAATAAATTGTAATAAAAAAAAGCCAGTCAGCTGCTTTGTAGTTGCTATAGCTATCCAGTTCCATGAGTATTTCCAAGTCTGTAGTGAAAACTTGGCATTAGAGGACTTTTTTCTCATATTCCCTGGAGCATCTCTGCAATCCTCCACAGCAACTCATTAACAGATTAGTGTGCAGAGAGCAGGATGAGGGCCTTCCCAGCACAGACGCTGTGTGTTCGCCTCAGTGCACCTCAGCAGTTGGTAGGTGCATTCGACTCACACTTTGATTCGCACTTCACAATGTTAATCATCCATTACCTCTACATGCATACGCACATGCACCACACCACACACTAGTAGACATATTGTTAATCCAGAGCCAGATTTAATCGTGAGTTTCTTTCAGCGAGAACAATCTGTTTTACGTACCCACGCTAATATGCCTACCTTGCAGTTCTTCCACCAGTACTTGTTCTTGAGCTTGGCTGCACAGCTTTCAAACTGAGAGGCTCCGGCTTGGAGAGCGTCTGCCCTGTCATCCAGCTCTGAAAGCTTCTGGTCCCTCTCCAACACCTTGTCCACATTCACCCGCATGATATCCACCACCTAGCCCGCAGTGGTGGAGACAGAAATTTGGCAGTTGTGGGGAGGGAAGAGGAAGAGTATGAGAGGCATTGAGGGAGCAGAGGAACACCGTGGATGTGGGTGTATTGTTTTCTGAAGCTCTATGAATTTCACATCATAGATGACATCAAACAAGAAGTCAGAATCCATTTGCAAATTGCTGCTGGGTCCATTATAAACTGAGCTGAGCAGACCTTTCTACTAAACACTGTAGGGGCAACAGAGCTAATGTTATTGCCTTTAAGTGCTAGGTTGTCCCTGGTCCAGGGAAAGGGTTGTGGGAAAAAAGGTCTAAATATACATCGCCATCACATGACTTAATGTCAGCTGCAGATGAGATTTCCCTGCTGTTGTAAAACTCTTCGATGCACTGCATGCAGCATCGAACTCTGATCCTACTGGGCCATCCCATCCCTAGTCTGGCGTGGTCCAGCTCACCTCCTCGACTTGGGCCTGTGTCTGTTGTAGCCTGCGGTTGCTGGTGGTGTTGGGTGGGGCGGCAGGTGCGCCAGCTGGGGCACCGTCTGCGCCAGGAGCTCCTGGAGCACCAGGGGCTCCAGCTGGTGCGGCAGCATCTGGGGCAGACCTTAGGAGGAAAAAGAGGAAGAGTGGAACAGTGTTGTGGGGGGAGGTAGAAGACAGAGGAAGGAGCAAAGGAGAATACCTGACTTTCTTGTGATTAACACATTCTTATGGTACGAAAGAGAGTGCTTTGCTTTATGGTTGGGAAAAAAAAAGTTGCTGAATAAAAGGCGAAGGAGAAAATGAGGTTTAATCAGCAGTTACAGTGTAATGTGATAAAACGTAGCAGAAAGGGGTGAAACTGGAGGGGGAGAGTGAAGCTGTACGATGAGAAATGCAAAAAATGAGGATGTCAGAAGGAAAGAAAGGAACTAAGAATAAGCAGGTGATAATGAAAGGATAGGATGGATGAATGAAAACGAGAACAGACCAACAGAATGCAGGGCCCAAGAAAACTGCGGCTATGGGGAGAAAGGGTAACTGGAAATAAGACTTTGGGTGAACAGTGCAAACCTCATAGTGAAGGGGTGATTTATTATGAAGTAATTAAGAAACTTGGGAGCGAGTAAATGAAAGTGGCAAAGCTGGAGGGGGAGTTTCAGGCAAATAGCGTCATATGGAGGTCATGGATAAGTGATGTTGAAAAAAGGGGCAGGAGGGGGATGATGCAGACTGGGAAAGGGTTAAGAGAGAGCTGGCAGAGGGAAGAGGGGCGAGCACAGCAGGTTTAAACAGACTGAACAAGCTCCTCAGGAGAGCAGCCACTAACTCAGACTGCTTCCTACTGGACACTAAAACTCAGTGCCAATCACAGCCATGCCTGGAGGAAACAAACAGATAAAAGCAATCCAACAGTAGGCCTTCACAATTTCGCCTACCATGATATTCAAGCTTTGAGTTGAGTTAACCTTCGAATAATACGTCATTTCATGTAAATATTGCAAAATATTACTCAAATAATTACTCCAAAATCTCTCACTTCTATAAACTCAACATTTCTAATACTAAAGCAGTTCCATTGTCGTGTGAAATTGTCACAGCAAGTCAACTGAACTGGATCTGAAGCGTTGGAATGACAGCAATCGACCCAGGAATACATTATTTAAAGATGCTGTGACGGATAAATTTAACTTGCGTCAGCAAAATCCATCAAGCCGAAAGCAATCAGTTGCGGAAACCCCGTGCACAAAGAGCAAGTAAATTAACGAATTTGAAAGACAAATGCATACAATTCACGTCGAGCAATTATATTTGCGTGTCATTATTGTGAAAAGAGTGAATGAGAAAAGCCGCATTAATACTCACATCTCCTATGCAGCTGTTTGGAACTGACTCACGGACAGCAGAGGAGGGTGACGGGGAGTGAGACGGGAGGGGGAGGGTCTGAAGTCAGGGGGAAAAAAATAAAAGCAAGATCACAAAAAGAGGCAAGAATTTCTAGGCTCTGATCCAAGTGAAAGTCCAAATTTTCAATTACCGGAGTGATTAAAGTGGCGCGCTGACAGGGAACAGAGGCAGAGGATCTTGGTGCAGTGGAGCTAATCTTCTAGCGATGCATTTATATCGCAGGCAGTCAGCGAAGTAGCCTACCGCAATACCGAGACACGGGTCAGGCAATAATTCACTGGCACAACAGCAGAAAGTGGGGAGACCGCGATGTAATCTCAAGAGAAAAGTACTTCTATCCTATAATCCATTTAAAGAGAAATCCAAGAGCGCCTGCGAGACCGCGATCCGGTTATTCCAGAGGATGCTGAGTCCTGAACAGACGCTCAAATGAACTGGATGCACAAACACACGACAGTGATTGGCTTGATGCGAGTTGCCTCCTTTAAGAGCTAAACACTACAGCAAACGTTTGCAGTTTTGAGGAGGAGAAAAAAAAGTCCAGTCATGAAAACGCAGTTTGAACTCTCTCTCTATCTCTCTCTCTCTGGTTTCTGTCTGTCCCCCCCTTCTCTCCAGGCGGACGTGCGTCTTGTTGTGAGAAGTGCGGTAGTTTCGCCCGTGTGTGTTATGGCACTATACTGCAATGATGCGTCGCTCCCCCTGCCTTCTCCAGTTGGACTCGTAACGACGGTGCAGTACCTCTTTCCTACACACCCCTCCTCCTCTCCCCTCTCCTCCTCTTCTCCCCCTCCCTCCCTCTCTCTCTCTCCTCGCACTTTGCAGTACTGCAGCTTTCTGTGTCGGATGGGGCGGCAGGACGACACTGCGGTACAGTGGATGCCTACAGAGTGTTGACTCGACTGTTTCCTCTGGGCCGCTCGCAGCTCCCTCCTCCTCCTCTTAGTCTATATCATATTTTCCTTTAAAATAGCCCATCTTTATTTCCCAGTGCCATCCCACCTCTCAACCTACAACCTCCGCCCCATTTCCCGTTTTTTCCCCCTCCACTTCATGAATACATAACTAAGAGAGGTAAGAGTGCAGGAGTGGAGCCAATCTTTTGTCTGCAGAGAGAGAAAAAAAATCCCCAGCCATGGGAGATATGTCTCAAGAGGACACAAGGCCGGAAGCAGACGAGGAGAAATAAATAAATAAATGAATAAGCCTGCATTTTAGTTTACAAATAACACATCATGGAGAAATGCACAAATAGAATGAAAACCATTCACAAACAGGCAAAGTCGTATGCAGTATTTTCACATGGTTGTATTTACTGAGAATACAGTTTCAGTAAATTCACAGCAACCTTAAATTTAGGTCAACAATGTCTGACATTCATAACTGCACATAAACATGTCATTTTCCAGATCATGCCCTCTCTATTGAGTGTAAATCATTCCCAGCTGTAATATACCAAAAGGAATCCAGACATCAAAGCTGATTAGTGATTTTTAAGAATTTACTCATTATTGCTAGGGCTCAGAAAGGCCTCATCCTTGATCTTCCTGTGGGATGGAGTGCACCTCAAGCTCCTCTGGGCCCTAAGCACAGGGACACTGTGCCTGTAGTGCTTAGGCTGGGGAACAAAGTGGCATCTTTTGAGTCTCTTCTTAAAACATATTTTACAGAAAGGCTTTCTTTGATACATGTTTCAAGTCGACTGGATGTCAGTAGATCCCAAAAGAATCAAGGTAAATGTGTACTTCCTGGCACACAAAGCAGTTCTCTTTATATACATGAGAATACACTGGAAAAAATGACAATATAAAACACTGTGACAGCATGAAGTAACAACAACAGATCCCACAGTCCTTATTGATAGTGGCTGGTCTGATGTACGGGCCCGTGTGTTGTGTTCCCGGTTAGCGGTGTTTGCCGTAGCGGTTCAGGTGTCGGTAGAGGAAGCGGATCCTCTTCTCCAAGTTGTGCCTGTCCAGAGTCATCATTCTGTCTCCCACCATCTTCTTCTTCCTAATGAGACGCTGCAGCTCATTACCTCGAAAACCCTTAAGCCAGCAGGGGGCGATAATGAGGTCCTTGGGATGAGCTTTGAAATCCCCTGCAGACACCAAAGCGAGAGAGGTGATTTTTCAGCCGTGCATGTGCATGAGAGAGAACATGCAAGGGTACAGGGAAGAGGAACAGGGGTGCTGAGTGGGCAGTATGAGTAAAAGTCAAATGAGGGAGTGTTTAAATAGTGTGTTTGCTGATCTGCACTATCTGAACCAGGGTGTTAAATTGGTCTTACAACTTATTATTACCAATATTATTATCATCTAATCCCAGGATCACTGTATTTGGCTCATTTAGAACAAATACAAGCTGCCTATTAAAGGAATTAGTGAGATTTTTTAGGAATAGCTCAATTACAGATGCATGCACAGTTATTCTTGAAGAGTAGAAGCTGATCTAAGAAAAATAAGCCTGTGTACCTACTCAGGTCTGTTTCTCTATTACTGACAAGCATCACTGAAAATTAGTGATTTATTATTAGCATCACAACTGGTATTTAGGCCTATAGCGAGTTCTTCACCCAGAGCTTAGTCAGTTAGTTAAGAGTGACATTACATAAATTCAGCAAAACAAACATTGAAAGGGTCAGTGCTGTTGGTGTTGTAGTCTAGCCGTACGCTGGATTTGGGATTTCACTGGTCGAGGGAACTCACCCAGGATGCCGATGTTGTCATAAACACCAAACATGCTACTCTTCTCCGTCCATCTGTCCACCTTTTTCGGCTGTGGGATGGCATGCATCCTGACTTGGCAGCACACACCTGACAGACAGGATGTTGTGTTCAGGTCACTACTGAATATCACTGACATTCAAAAGCATGCCATTCACAAGAACAACAAAAGACAGTATTGACTTGGGCTGGGACAATATGCTTATCTCTCGATTCAATACTATCATAAAACTTGGGTGCCGATTCGATATGTATTGCAATTCTACAAGTGCTGCGATTCAACATTACGATCTACTGTGATTTTTGTTTTTTAAAGTATCCTCTAGTTTGTGGATGTAAAGTTTCATGAAGCTGTGGTTATCCTTGAGGTCACAATGGGTGATTTTTAACAGTTACGTCATATTTTAAAAAAGGTTCCCACTACAATGAAATGGCATTTACTGGGGGGGCAACATCATCACAAATTAATAAAATGCGGCTCATTGAATCCACAAGAGTCTCAGCTTTCCAATCATACCACATTTTTGCAAGACTGTTTAGGCCACAGTCTGCACAAGTACACCATTTAGGACAGGGCGATAATAACCTTTATACTGCATGCAAACGACTGCATGGGATGAGTATAAGGTGGGCATGTGTGCAAAGAGGAGACCCTTGGGTGCACGCAGAACTCATTTTCACTCAGATATGTAGTAGTAGTAGTAGTAGTAGTTTATTTGGTCAACATTTTACAGTTTCAACAAATTCGTTCCAAATAATTTCATTTCATATGAATTAGACCAAAAAGGTGTAGGCTGAAGCCCATGGCTTATTGTGCCTACCCTTGTCACATCATCCTTTTAAACAAAGCATAAAGAAAGTACTCTCTCAAAGAAAGACAAAAAAAACAAAATATCTTGAAGTCAAAGGTCAAGGGACCCCTTTGAAAATGACCATGCCAGTTTTACCCTCGCCAAAGTTAAACCTGAACATGGAGCAATATTTTGCCCCCCTTGCCGCCAACCCAGCATGACAGGTGGTATGGTTTCAGGTGATATCACTGTGTCTGGTACTCACCTGTGGATATGGTCCTGGCTGTCTGGAGCAGAGTCCCGGCGGACTGGCAGAAGGTCGCTCCAGCTCTCAGCAGCCCTCCCAGCACAGACATGGTTTCTCTACCTGAGAGAAGACACAGGACATAAAACTTACTCACTGGTGTTAACTTACTCTGCTTCAGTGAGCCGTGAGGAAACGTAAAGCTTTGATCCTGCTGTCCAGCATCAGCTAAGCTAACCCCGTGACGATCTTGCGCACTGACCCCTAGCTACTTAGCTTCAACCGACGTTAGCACGCTAAACAAGCGAAAATACTGAGAATATTACCGGGTTTTATCTTTAAGCTACAGGTGATCTTACGCTGTCCGAGCCGGTCGTTGTGAAGATAGCAATTAATCAAATGTTAAAACTTCATAATGGCAAAATTAACACTTCATAATTTATGTTATTGAGTCTCCAACACGCTCACTTCGACCGCTTCCATCTTACAATAAGTCCCAGAATGCACAGCACGAGTTACCGTAACACACACACACGAGCGCAGCACTGGTTTTGCTGCAGCACGAGTTTCATCATGTCACCATCGCTAGAGGGGGCAAATTCACCAAACTAAATGCAAAGGGGACAGATGATAAATAAATAAAAAACAACAACCTTTTAAAATTAAATTACGACTCATTAACCATAACTTCATATGTGCCGCAGTTTCAGTAATCATCACAAGCTCAATCACAAACTGTGCTACTTCAATTAAAAATGAGCAAACAAATATATTTTTAGAATAGAAGCCATTCCTTATTTTCTTACATTTTTAAAAAAAATATATATTTAATGAATTGGTGACACTTTACAATAACAGTACAACAATTAACGTTAGTTAATGCTGTAACAAACATTAAGTAACAGGTAGTGAACATTAAGTAACAGCTAATGTGTCTAAGAATCATTTACTAATGCTGTTCATGCTAAGGTATTAATTTATTTAAGGGTTATTGTAGATATTATTAACGTTAGTAAATGCCATAATAATCATTAACTAACAGTTAATTAACTATTACGGCATTAACTAACGTAACTAACGTTAATTGTTGTACTGTTATTGTAAAGTGTTACCAATGAATTGAACATCAGTCTGATTCTCCTTAGGCTATTATATTGTAATCTATGAAATTAAGTAAGACCAACATCGGTTTTAATAAGTGAGTTAGTTATAGTTTGCACTTATAATTGGTGAATGAATAAAAACTAAAACACAATATGCTGACCCTCCAGTGCATAACTAATTCTAAAGCAGGCTAAAGGGCTGGGCCATGGAGAGCCAGAGGTTTGTAGGTTTTCATTTCTACACCAGTTCATTTTGTGTTCATCAGTTAAGTCAATTGCTTGGCTGGAATGAAAACCTGCAGAGTTTTGACTGTGACTCTCTGATGCAATCTGTCAGTCACGACTACCAGGCTCTTTCATCTGTCTGTCTGCCTGTCTCTCTCTCTCTTTCTCTCTTTCTCTTTTACATACACAGACACACAGATACAAACACATGCACGTCTGTTACTTTCAGTATTACTGTCATAAAAAGCGCAGGATGGAATAATTTGTCATTTTCAAAGAAACAAGTGCAGCAAAACGGTCTACATTTCATTGTGGCTTTGACGTCAGCCAGTCAGTGTGGAAATTTAAACAAGACAAAACATTAAAAATTAGGTTCCATGATGCCTTAACAGATCCGCGTTATGCAGAGATGGCTTACTGTAATCGTGCAGAGCGTGCGTCTGCATCCCTGGTGGAGTCTGAGCAGACCTGGCCCAAGAAAGCAAAAATTACTGCATGCGCAGACTTGTTATCAGGGCACTTCAGCTTTATATACCAGAAAATTGGGTTTTGCTTATTTGCACACCAAAATAAATAAATAAATAAAACATTGACACATAAAGTAAAGTGGGAATTTCCCAGTTTGGGATCAATAAAGTAAATCTATCTATCTATAAGTAGTAATCATTTAATATATGGAGGAGACAAAAACAATACCAAATCCATGCCATCACTGTAAATAGGCTATCAAAGCGTTTCTTTTTACATTGTGTGTTGCATATTAAAATATTAAGATGCAGCATTTCTCACCAAATGCATGGGCCAGTGACTTTTACATGCACTAATTCAGAACGAAAACAGTTATGCTACACTGAGTTTTTTTTATTTTTTTTTAAATCACAACTCATGTAGCTCTCATTCATAGTGCTGTAAAAATGCTGGTTTAACAGAATCTTAAATCTTCTCAGCAGCACAGCAAAATGATTTTTTTTTCTTCCCTTTTCAAGCTGAGCTCTGCTCCCTCTGTAGGCTGCCAGTAAAATTCAGTGGAACATTATACGTCACCACCTACACTTACAGCAGAAGACCAAGGCATAGCCACTTGATCATATCAGTTATTGAAATTCAGCCCTGGCAATGTTTACAATAATCCAGTCAGCCCTTCGGCCTGAAGCATTTGAGTGTCTCTTAAAAAGTTTATGTCGATAATAAATGCAAAAGCAACACCTGGGTGTGGGGCAGGAAGTGAGATGGAGAGAGAACCTGACAGGAACAAACAATTCACTCGCTGAACCTGCAGAGAAGAAAGAGTGACTGATTTTCCATGCTTATCCTGATTAACATAATGCTAATCCGTGTTCTCACAGTTGTTTCCACATGAGGGGCTTTTGCTCACAACAATCTCAGCTCATATTCAGATACAGTGGTGGTGACTAAAGAAAAGCAGTAGGAAAGACCACCTCATAGTACGTGACACACTTGTGCCCTTCGCATCCAGGTCGACTCAGAGGAGGGGAAGCCGAAAATCAGGGGGTGGCACACTGTGGTCTTCAAAATGTTAAAAAAAAAAGCAAAACAACAAAACCCAGCTGATTTACATTTGAATTCTGACAGTGTTTGATGTAAAGAAATGATGTGGGGGGCCTTGATGGGTGAGATGAAAAGGTGTGTGACGTGCAGAATCAGTCAACCCCAACCATGGGAAAATGCCTTCAACATCTCTGTGGTCCAACCCACACGTTATGTATCACACACCATCTATCCCTCTGTCTATCTATTTCATTATCCCTTTATTCATTAATCTAACATTGAGACTGTTAGGATATTAATATTGTCCTAATGGTCAACGAAGCCCTGTAAATATAATATAATTTGTTACGCTAAAATGGCTCTAAATAAGCCGTGATGGTGAATTGCCAGATAAGAAACTTGAGTTGAAAATGGAGGCGATGAATCACTTGTCATGAATATGCAGAAAAACGGTGTAACGGTGTCATATAACGAGAAAGCCCTCGTTCTCGTACTGGTGATGATGATGAACGCTCTGATTTCACCAGGGATCGTTAACGCAACTGACTGGCAGTGACGAAGGGAGTGGTTTGTTTGTTTGTTTCTCTCCACAATGCTGAGTGTGGAGTTTCAGTGAATGATGCTGGAGTCAGCTGAGGCGCGTCTTACCACGTACAAAGATGTAATATTGACCGAGGTCTCTACAGAGTGCCTGCACTGCTTTTCTGGCATTTAAGCGATTTAAAAGCTGTGTTTTCCGCCTGAGTTACAACTGTGGATCTCACCTGTGTGCGTTCTGTACCCGCCAGTGCAGTGACATTTGTCAAGTCCTGTGAGTTTGGGCATGCAAAAGAGATTATTTCACATGCATGGAGTGAGGGAAGCAAAGGTGGAGGAGAGAGAATCCGTGGGAGGAAGTGGGTCTCCCCGTTTCTCTTTCTGTCTTACAGTTTCCAAAGCAAGTTAGTGAGAAAGACAGACCGCATCAAAGCTCTGTGTCACATGACTCAACAGCTACCCACAGGCCCATATATACCTCAGCCAACTCGCAGGAGCAAAACTTAGAGAGAGCGCAAACGAAGAGAGAGACAGATTTTACACAGCGGTGGAAAAAGCCTGATTTGAAGGTTAAATTTGGTGAAATCTGGTGAAATAAAACAAAGAGATGTGGGAATATTTCATCTTTGGAGGGATTACCCTTCTGATGACAGGTAATATATAGCCAGATTTTTACAATAATATTATTTTAGTCTTTTTTTTTCTTTTGTAAGGAGGCATTTATACATGCAAAGATTTTTTGCGCATTTATTTTAAAAATGTGATCAATGTGTGTTTGTTCCCCCCAGGTGTTCACAGTGAGGTGGCCGAGGTGTTTGTGGAGGCTGGTCACCTGGCTGTACTACCCTGTAAATCCTTCCCACCGTCCCTCTCTGCTGCCGCTGTTTACTGGGTTAAAGACACAAGCGGGTAAGACAACAACTTTTTGTTCATCCCCACATATGTCTGTATCTTTTCTCTCTGTTTGATCGGTCTCTTTACCCTTCTAAAAACCACACAAATCCTGGTAGCCCCACCTATTTTGAATTTCCCTTCGGGGATGAATAAAGTTTTATCTATCTATCTATCTATCTATCTATCTATCTATCTATCTATCTATCTATCTATCTATCTATCTATCGATCTATTATTCCTATAATTAAAGAAAGATTGGACTGCTGTGACGCCTCCTCAATTCTCTGTACTTTAACAGCACCGTCTGGAGAAAGCAGAAGAGTGGGCTGCAGTACTGGGGCCGCACCTGGTCACAGGATGGGACCCCGCGTGTACAGTGCCTCCACTCTGAATTTGGAAGAGGCGACTACAGCTTGCACATTACCAACGTGAGGGAAGAGGATGGGGGAAATTACACCTGCAGAGTGTTGGATGGAGGCAGTGTTGTTGAACAGAAGGTCACACTCAGAGTCATCAAAAGTAAGGAGCAAGTTTTATAAAGCGCGTAAAGTAAATCTACTGATGTTATGAAATGGATCTATAATGAATATGTGAACAATTTTAACCTTGCCTCTATCCTTGATGCAGTGTCTGTGTCCCCACCGGTTCCCACACTGGGGAACGACATCTCAATCCACTGTAAAATCACCCCTTGGCCGCAGGGAGCCGTCCTCCTGTGGAGACTGAATGGGAGCCCGCTTGCGTCTCAGAATGGCATGAAGGAGACCCCCAGACCAGGTGGAGGCATCACTGGGTATTTGATGAAGGGCAAGGCGACTGAGAGAATGAGCGGAGAATGGACCTGTGCTGTGCTTTACCGAGGACAGACACAAACTCTGGTGACGGTGCCGCTGTCTGTGAAAGGTGAGATTCTGGACAGCAGATGGCTTTGGAGACTAAGTCTCTGTGAGAAATAGAGATGATGGTTCATATTTTCCTCCAGCAAATGCTTTAACTCCTCTATCTTCTTTCTTCTTCTCTCTGCCCCCCAAACCTTCTCCCTCTCCCCCTCACAGGGATCGTGCAGCCGTCCTCTGACAACACAAAGGTTTATGCTGCAGTGGGCTCTGCAGTCACACTCCCCTGTGTGTTCTCCCCCGGTTTAATCCCCTCCGGCCCAACCTGGGAGAAGCTGAGCTCTGGATCTCGTTCTCTCGCCACTCCCCACTTCCGTCCAGCCTCATTCAGTCCGACCCCCTCACCATCTCAGCAGCCCTGGGACAGGTCTGTGTCTGTGGGGGAGGTGGGGGTTGAGGATGAGGGCGCATACAGATGCTCCGGGACAGCAGGAGGATACAAGCTGACCAGAACTCTGCAGCTTGTTGTTGCCAGAAGTAAGCTCACACAGTTTCACCAGTGTATAATATCTTTGTCAGACCCCTCGTTTTATGCAGTGCACACATTTCACCGACTGCCACCAGTTAATTCTTTGGATTTTTTTGTTGCTCTCCTTTCAGTTGTCAGCAAAATCTCGCCCAAGAAGAAAGACGCCGTGACCCTGACCTGTCACCTATCTGATGCCAGCGAGGTCACTAAATACGAGTGGGTTCATGTGACCCATGACTTCAATGGCAGCCAGTCAGAGGGGTCCGTCCAGAAGGGGAAGGTGCTCAACATCGACAAGATGGCAGAGGACAATTCGGGCGAATGGGCGTGTCGTTTCTATGGGGAAAAAGGCATTTTGGGAAATGTGACATACCACATTCCACTGATGAGTAAGCTCACGCCTCTTGATTTAATTTTCACTGTTTTATGATAATATACCCCAAATACATGCACTCAAACTTACCAACATGTTATCACAAAGGCAGCATAAATTAAAATGGCATATGGTGCCTTCGTCTGATTGATTTTGTGTTGTTTTGTCCCGCAGGTGGTCTGACTGGAGAAAGTGCAACAGGCATCTCAAATAATACCGGCACAGTGATCGGCCTCAGCTTTCTCCTCGTTGTGCTGCTGCTGGTTTTGGCTCAGATGTACAAGAACCATCAAAGGGTAGGTAGCAACGGAAACAACAAAAAACAACAAAGCCCATCTGAAGAAATCATTTGGTGCTGTATTTTGTACTGAAACTGAATTTAGCCAAAAAATAAATTAATTAATGAATAGAAACAATAATAATGATCAGGCAGGTTTCCAAAGGTAACAAATATGCCCTGCAGAGTTACAGGGGAATGTATGAAGCCCGAGAACTGCAAAGAGAAGAAAGAAAAAAAATTTAGAGGTCACAATTTACTAATTTGTTTCCATGCGATATGATCTATTCCTTCAGTTTTCAATTTTCCAACCAAATGGTGAAATCAAGATATGAGGAAGATCATTCTTTTTCTCAAGATGTATTGAATTGACTTGAGAAAAAAATTAAGTTATCTGACCTCTTGAGATAATTTAACATAATTTAGTGAGGGTCAAAAATGTAATATAGTGTTGAATGACCAGTTGAAATGGACAGCAGGAAATGTGTGTGTCCATACAAGAGCTCATGCATCAGATCTTGAGTGTGTGGTCCAGACCGCCTGTTGTAACAACTCCAACATCTCATTTCTCCACAGAGAAAAAGGATCTTTCAGTACCCGGCGCTGGAGACCATCGTTCATACCATCGCCAATGAAAGAGAGGAGAGAGACAGGAGCCGAGCCAAAAATTAAGACGTCCTTAAGAGCCATTGCAGCAAAATTTTACAACACTGACTTTGTGCCTTGAACAGGCTGGAAGATATTTGCTTATGCAAAGATTTTGTATATATTCACAGCAGACGTTTGTAGCAGTATTTTTGTTCCTTTTTTCAGAAAATATAATTGAGATTTTATATATGCTCTGTCATGTCAATGCTCTATTGTAACTACTTTAAAATATTTTTATGCAAGGATTTTTCTGTATATGTTTCCTGAAAATAAAATGGTTCGCAAACAGTTTGTAAATAAAACACATATCACTGAATTAAATCTGATTTTTTTTTTTTTACATATGCTGTACAATCTGAATGTTTCAGGCAAAAAAGAGGGCAAAAATACTGTACATAAAATATAAATAAAATAGAACTTATACAAAAATATGTTTTATTTACACAAAACACTGACCATGAGTGTATAGGTGCTGTGTCGAAAAAAAGTATAATACATTATTTTACATATTGATGCATATTTACAAAATCATTAGCAGCCATACATTCAAAATCTTTCTGTCAGAAGCACGGCAGATGTCTGTGTACTGAAACATCTGCATCTCTGCTGAGTTTGATATCATGTCCCAAAATATCTGTGTAACAAACATCATTTCATTCTTTTGTCTTTATTTTAATAAAAACAAAAAATGGGCAGTAAGAGAAGTTGTCCTTGTCAGTTTGTCCCTCTGTAAATTACATTCGCAAGCTGAACTTTGAGTCAGCGTCGTCGGACTGTCTGAGGTCTGAGGGACTTTCACTGGTTGATGTTTTGAATCCACTGAGTGCAACTTGTCTGCTGTAAATCTACACCTGGCTACACTGCCCATCCTCTTGCTCTTCATTCCCTTCGAAATCCCATGAGGTCAGGGTCCGGCTTATGCCCTCCATGTCCCCCTTGTGCCTAGAGCTGTAGTCAGCCGGGTTCAGATGGTCCATGACTTCATTATCGTCAAAGCACCAGCCTGGCCAGTCCACATTTACACCTTCTGCAAAGACAAGGCTGAAGGGAGAGGCGGATGGAAACAGAGGGTTCAAATCTGTTTAAAATCATATTTACATGCCACAGCTTCCCCCACCATCTACTAGATATGCTGGTCAGCTTTTCCTAGAAGAGGTGCCACTCAGTGCGTTTTGGTTTCAGTGGGAAGTGTTAGAGTCACAAACTCTCACAAGTTTTTTAGAAGCATTTCCTATAAAATTCACTGGCTAGAGGGAATACTAACACATATTATATAATATATTATACCGTATATGATGTTCAGGGATGCAAAACTATGAAAGACATAAGAAAACCATGAGAACAAAATACCAAAAACAGTTTGCAGCCTCAATAAATAAATACTGATGATAAAATATATGATTAATATAAACATAATAAATGTAACATTATATAAATAACATGTCATATAAAGAAAGAAAATGATCTAGCAAAAGATTCAAAGCAAGAATGTGATTAAATTAGAAGCTTAACATTCAGGGTAGGCAGTGTCATAAATTACCCAAGAAGGAAACTGAAGTTTCCATTGTGACAGAAGAACATGCATGTTATAAACCTACTCCTCGCCAAAAACTCATTTCAAAAGTACAGATTTGACGCCTAAAAAAAAAAGTTTGCTATTTCCAGATAAAGGGGAATACTACTCAATTTAAAACGCGTACATTACACTCATAATTAAGGATTGGTCTACGTTGGGCGAATGGAAAACTCTGTCAAAATAGGGCAGAGCAGCAAAACATCGGACAGCCTGAGCTGCACCGCTGAAATGGCAGACTGAACAAAGAACTGAATAAAGGTTATTAGGATGACAAATTAGACAAATATATGTAACTAGAGGAGGAAAGTAACTAATTACGTTTCCTAAAATTGTGTAAGAAGAATTTTGATGCACTGGCACTTTAGTTAAGTACTTCAATTTTGTGAGATTTTATACTTTTAAAGAACTTCATTTCATTAGGAAGTACTGTATTTTTTACTGCTCTGCATTTATCTGATGGCTGTAGTTAGCGGTTTCTTTACATAATAAGGTTTTACATGCAAAACATATGATACACTATGGTGCACTGTTAAACTACCCAACAGAACAGGAACATTAAAATACTTATTACCGCTTGCAGGTTAATGAATCAATAATTTCTTGGAAAAAGGATAATTTCTCATAATAACTACTTTAAAAATGGATACTTAAGTGCATTCTACTTCTACTACTTCTATACTTTCATTAAAGTACTTTTTGAATGTAGGACTTTTATTCATAATGGATTATTTGTCTAATTTGGTACTGCAACTTTTATAAATGTAAAAAAATTGAGTAGCCTACTTTTTCCACTACTGTATGTAACATCTAATTGAGCTTTGTGTTAGATTAATGGGCCAGCAGGGCCTGGGTCAGGGTAAATTACTCTAAAAATGTCTGAACAGATTTGCATGACACTTTGCAGAAAGGTTGGCTTTGAGACAAGGAAAGTGGGGTGTGGCAGTGGACATGATGTCACATAATAAAAAGGCATGATGAAACTTTGTGGAAAGGTTGGTTTAAGAACTGATTGTTTTCACACCGATTGGCCAAAGGCGTGGTGAATATAATATAGTGTTGACAGAGATATGCTCTGTACTGAGTGCTTTCTGGTTATTGTTATTAAAATAATATTTCTGTCAAGTTACTTTGCCCTTTACACTTCAGTCTCCAGCAACCACGATAGTAGGCAGAAGTGAATTCTGACAAATTAAGATCAGATCAGATTACACTGTTGTTGCCACTGTTGTTGGGCCAACCTGATCTCACAGAAATCCGTGAAATGAGCACGACCTCTTAACAACGCATTGCGTTCTCCTGGCACGTAACCTGTTAAAATTACGTGCGGCCAGCACGCAAACAGTGTCCACTGAAAGTCAGTTAGGATCCGTGCTGGACACTCAGATTCTCTCGGCTTCAAAGACGTCACACTGTGGGTGGTGGTTCATAGATCCCGGAAGTGCAAATTTAATCGATATTCTGAAAAATAGTTCTGATTATTAGCCATAACGTTGTAACCATCCAAGGCAGACTTACCACGAGCTATGAGGTTGTGTAACGGTGGCATGTGCTTCTGCCGTGTCCACAAGTCCCGTATAATATCAACTTTATTTTAAGAAAACGCATTCTATTTGCGATGTCATATCACGGAGAAGCACTGCATTACCCATAATCCTATTCAGCGACGTGTCTGATTTTAGCTTTCATCAATAAAGTGCATGAAAGTAGTCAAATCTTCTTAAAATTAGATTATAATATGCTGATATGTTACGCCATTGAACACCACCCTTTCAGTCAGCGAAACATAGCGGGTGGAAAAACCGTGGAAACACATCTTTACTCGTGATATAAACATAGGCTACACGTTAAGGTTATACTTTTGCTGTTGAAAAACTACCGTATGTATGTTATCTAAAGCTAATTTCAAAACTTTTACCCTAACCCGGAAGAGGGGTACCAGAACTACAATCTGCGCGGAGTTGCAACACACAGAGGTGTCCTGCGCCATTGGTTTTGTAGTTCTAATATGTTATGTCTATTATATGATGTTGTGATCACTAATTTTACAATCTTAACTAAGGTTTTTGGGTGTGAGAAGAACGCCTGTTTGGTCAGATTTTATTTATTTTTT
>OMLB01064571.1:11424-33534 GCA_900302555.1 Myripristis jacobus | reverse complement strand
GTCATATCACAGAGAAGCACTGCATTACCCATAATCCTATTCAGCGACGTGTCTGATTTTACAACTTTCATCAATAAAGTGCATGAAAGTTGTCAAATCTTTTTAAAATTAGATTATAATATGCTGATATGTTACGCCATTGAACACCACCCTTTCAGTCAGCGAAAAATTAGCGGGTGGAAAAAACGTGGAAACACGTCAAAAATAGCACTAAAGATTCAATTTTTTGTTGTTTGTTTTTTTTTCATAACACATCTTTACTCGTGATATAAACATAGGCTACATGTTAAGGTTATACTTTTGCTGTTGAAAAACTACCGTATGTATGTTATCTAAACCTAATTTCAAAACTTTTACCCTAACCCGGAAGAGGGGTACCAGAACTACAATCTGCGCGGAGTTGCAACACACAGAGGTGTCCTGCGCCATAGGTTTTGTAGTTCTAATATGTTATGTCTATTATATGATGTTGTGATCACTAATTTTACTGAGGTTTTTGGGTGTGGGAAGAACGCCTGTTTGGTCAGATTTTATTATTTTTTTCTTAAGATAGTGAATTCATGTTTTTTCCATGTTTTGGCACTACTCAGTGGCGCCCCCTATTGGTTTGCCATCGGGCATGATAGTAGATGTCAAGAGCTTGCCAAAAATGTTGACCCCATGTCTGTGCCATTTTTTGTTGCTGCACTGTAAGCCTTTAAAAGTGTCTCAGGTGGCCATATTAAGTTAATGGGAAAATAGGAAATATGAAACATTGACTATTTTATGGGGAAAATAAGCTTTGACTACTTGAAGAACAAAAATATGTGCCGTTCTTCAGTCAAAGTACAATCAATCATTTTTCTAGGCAACACGTTAATTGTCACACTATCAATTAGTCATCAAAAGTATAATAACAATTTGTCACTCTGACCTGCTGCTCCTCCTCTCCTCCTCATCTTCATCCACCAACTGTTCCCTCCATCCCTCGCTGACTGTAGGGGCTCTGCTTCTCATCAGCTCCACCTCTTCCCACTCTCTGTCAGTCTCTCTGTCCCCATCACTGGGAGACGGCGATGGTGTGGAGGAGAAAGAGGGAGATGGAGATGGCTTATATGCTCTCATGTTGGGCAATTCCTGCCCTCTCACTCTGGCTCGCTCCAAAAGGCCCACCAAAGGGGAGACATGTACTTGCGGATCAAGAGCTGTGGTGGGAGATGGTGCGCCCCCCACTCTGGGCAGTGTGGAGGACTGACCACTGGAGGACAGATGGAGCCCATGTTCTTGTTGAATGATGATGTCAGGGATGGAGGCGCTTCTCTGGGTTTTCAATTTGAGCCTCTTGTTGTTGAAGGTTTGATCAGGCAGCTCAGACTCAGAGAATGTTTGGGGATCTGGGGAGAGTCTTTCATCAGGACTGTTCCAAAACATGCCTTGGTTCAGCTTCAAGGACCCCAGTTTGAGCACCCGGAGTGAATCAGAGCTTTGACTGTGGGAAGCA
The DNA here is from genome assembly GCA_900302555.1 of Myripristis jacobus. Taxonomy (NCBI): domain Eukaryota; kingdom Metazoa; phylum Chordata; class Actinopteri; order Holocentriformes; family Holocentridae; genus Myripristis; species Myripristis jacobus. The sequence continues at coordinate 32,054 of OMLB01064571.1, read as the reverse complement.
GAGTTTTTCTTGAGCTTCTGGCTGCAATCCGAGTCAGAGTTTGAAGAAGAGTTGGTGTTATGGACCGACTGTACCACCCCTGAGCTCTGTGTGGACATCTGTGAAGAGCCACACTGATGCATGCTGACGGGCCTCCTGGTCCGGCGTAGCTTGGGAGATTTCAACTTTCTGGAGAACCTCCAAGGGTCTTGAAAAGCCACCTCCTCTCCAGACTGGTAGTGCCACAAATTTCTCCTGGTCTCCTCCTCCACTGACTGTGAATCTAAATTGCTCTGTAATGATCTCCCTCCTGCCCTCGGGAGTGCTTGAAACTCAGGTCTCTCCGTTGCAACAGTTGGCTGATACTCTCCAAAAGGGGACGATAAAGTGCCAGGTTGGGTAGATGGGTAGTCTACATCTGGATATCCACCCATTAAGAGAGTGTGTGTTTCACTGGGTTTGTGTTTGAATGAGTCTGCTGTGTTTCTGGGCATGAAATTGTCACTCAGACAAGGGGCAGACTTTCTATTGTGGTTCCAGCTCACCCTTTGCTCCTTTTTCCACTGATATTCAGCCATTAGCTCTTCTTCCTCCCTATTGTTCCCACCTTGTTCTCTCACATCCAGTTCTATCCATTCATACCCTTTCATTGCTTCTTGCCAAACAGCAAATCCCCCATGCACTGTTTTGCGGTGATGGTCCTTGCAGTGATTGTCCCTTGGCATACTGCTTTGCCATGAAGGCAAGGCAGCATGGTTGAGTGCCATTGGATATAAAGATTCATAATTTGTCTCTACTGGCTGAGACATCCACATCCCATTAACCGATTGAGGAAAAACAGGCTCTTCAGTTAGTTTATCCACAAATGTCTCTTCATCTGACTGCTTAGGAGGTTGCTCTATTATCTCCACATCAGCCATCATAGCTTCTGCGACAGGTTTGGCCTCAAACTGTTGGACTCCAGCTGGACAGTTGTTCAGTTGTCTCTTTTTCTCTGTCTCTCTCAGGTTCTTTAGTGTCCTCTGTCAACAAGGCATGACATTTAATTTAAATTCGGTAAACAGCAATTCAAGCTAGTTAAAGTCAATCCTGCTTTTCCAGTAATAGCAGATCACTTGCACAAAACCAATAGTTAGGGCAAAAAAATAAATCTGTTTCTGGGACAGAAATTAATGAAATATTTTGCTCTCACAACATTTTTGTTGGATTACTTAGATTATTTTGTCTGTGACCTCTAATTTGAAAATGTGGTGAAGCTGCAGACCTTTAGCTACACGATAAACTGGTTTGAATCAACTTTTTCTGTCACCACAGTGCTGATTGCTGCGACAGAAGCACTCACACAATTGATTTGAAATTTGGATTTTTTATCTGCAGAAACTGTGTCCTCAGAGACACTTTGAATTAAGTTGATTAAGCAGCCTGCAGGTGAAATGGAGGACAGAGGAAGTCGATATTTGGGTTGGTATTGGGTTGATGTGGAAAAAAGTAACCTAAAAGCAGGAAATAATAACCAGGTGGCTGTAAGACAACTCACAGTGATTTTACTGGTAAAAAATGCATGTAATATTGCTTAATGTAGCTTCAATTACACTTAAAAATTACTGTAATTTCTGCAGTGCTGTTACATTAATTAATATAAATAAATCATTGCAATTTTGGAGTTGCAGGCGGAAAAATCAGTTTTTACCTGTGCCTCGTGGATGGTGGAGACCCACCTGGTGCAGCTCTCCACTGTAGTTGATGCAAAGATGTAGACATTCATAGCACAGCCAAGCTCCCCTATCTCCACAAGAACAAATGAGCCTGAGAGAAGAGGAGGAATGATAAAGAGGTCTATATATATATATATATATATAATTTTGGATGGAATCCAACTTGCGCCAGTGCCCATGAGGGTTTTACTCACAGCCATCTTTCAGTGCGACACAGCAAGTTCTGTCCAGAGCCAGAGGAGGCCGAACTACCTTCAGTCGCTCTCCCTTCTTCTGGACTTTGGTCATCAGAAGTACATCTGAGAAAAGTAGAGCCACCACTTCCAGCTACAGCAAATTATGTATGGGGAAACACGGAAAGTCAAGAAAGTTATGAGGGGGGTCATCTTGAGGGATTACAACAAAATGTAGAGTGATTAAATACACTGGCAGTGCTCACCTTGCTGTCTTTTCTGCCACGAATCTTTAGGTTCTCTTCCAGCAGCAGCTTTCGTACAACTCCAGGACCCACCCCACTGATCGGACATGTTAAATCAAACTGGCAGATCTCTCTGACATGCTGTAAAGGAAGTCAGACATTAATAATTGACAAATGAAACATGTTAAAGCAACGGTCCCGAAACTTTTCCATATCAGGGACTTCCCATTCTTGTTATGCCACAGAAACCATTTCTCAAAATAACATTTAAGATTTTAGTCCTATGCGACAGATCCAAAAAGATTTCATGGTCAGATACTATTGGGTACAGAATCATATGACTTTTTGTTCTGGTATACTGAAGTGATACTATCAGGGTGGAAAGTGAAATCTGTGAGCGAAACGGTAATCTTTAGGCAATACATATTCTATTTGTGATAACTTCTAGGGAGTCAAATAAAAGATAGATTAAACAATTATTGCCAATATTCCTTAGAATCCCCTTAAATACCCCGATGGGACCCCTTTGGGAACAATTGTCAAAGGGAGTCTCTGGTTATTTTGGCAGAATGCTCCACTTTAGTTTATCCTTGTTGCATGCCGCTTTAATGATTACTCACACAAAGATTTTAGGGCAAAGATTTTAGGGCACCGAGCGCACCGAGTTTCCCAGTAGAGATGACTGAAAAAGAGAACTATACCACGAGAAGCTGGTTTGCTTCTGCTTTTGAGATACGCTTCAGCCTTTCTATTGCTTTCAATGGGAATTTTGAGTGTTATGCAATAAAATATATTGTTTTAGACTATTGGTGCCTGTGATTTATGATAAAGCCTGATCCTCTTTCTGTTTATTTTGTACAGGCCATATTCTGTACATAGTTCTCTCTTAGGTTGCATATCTATAGACAGTTCCATCACTTGTGTATTCTGTATTTGCTCTGATGATGAAAATTTGGCACAATAAATATAAATTGCCGGTCAGTTTAAATGAAGCCTGAAAAGCTCTTTGAGACTGTAACACTGATTAATGGCTTTAAATAAACTGGGGCTTGAACATGAAACTGCTGAGTAGTGTGTAGATGGCACTGATTGGTAACTCTGGTGCTTTTGCAAAGAAAAAAAAAAGTCAGTTGAGTGAATGGCAGACGTTATATTCACATTCTTTTTCTTTTCAAATCTATTACCTTGTCAATTTCTTCATTTATGCCTTCTACTTCATATCCCTCCAGCCTCTGGGCAGAGATAGAGAGAGCAAGCTCCTCATCCTTGAACCTCAGATAGTCATTGATGGTCTCTAAAAAACCATTGACACTCGACAGCTAGACGGTAAACAGAAAGACGAATGGGCGAGTGTTAGTAGGTGGGAGTTTTCTCGAGAACATGCAGCGCAAGGGGCCACAGTCAGTTTGTGCTGAACATAACAGGTTTGTTGATTTGGAAACTGAGGCTCCTCACCATGCCTCTGAGTGTTTGCTGCACTTGTGGATCATGGGTGCTTTTGAGGATGGCCTGGAGCAGCAGAGGGTATTTTGTGATCCTCTGGTGGGGTTTGGCCTGCATGTCCCCCAAACGCATCCGCTCACACAGAGGGTGAGTCTCCACCCACTATATAGGACACAAAAAAAATCATCAGAAAATGTTTTACATCACAGATTTGATCTATCTTATGTACATAATGATGAACGAATTTGATCCATTGTGTAAGCACAATGTTTTCTTCCTTGTGATTTTATTCTCTTCATTGTTATGTGCCTTGGAGGACCATGAAAAGTGGCATACAAATAGCATGGTTCTCTATACAATTGCACTGAAAACAGGTTAGGGTGATGCATTTCTGTGAAAGATATGCATTAACTATTTTAGCCAGTAAAAATGATTGTTAGCAGACACATTTTTATAGTTCAGTTTTGGACAATGTATACGCCAAGTGTTGCAGTAGAACTTCCTTGTCTGGCAGTCACTGTCATGACAAATGCTCAGTCTCACAAATTGCTTGCTTGACAGAAAATCAAAAAGCTTTCAGCTAAACTGAATCGTTGAGATAGGAAGTTTTTGTGGTTGCCCTTCAGAAACTGGTTATGACAGGACATGAGATTACAAAAACAACCCACACCACAACACTGCCATTAACAATAGGAGGGTTACTCATAACTCGTTAGATCACACTGCATTCCTGGTTGATATGGTAAACAGTAATTTAGGGCTTGTGTGGGTGTCCAGCTCAGTTTGCGTTTAAGCATTTGTGCATGTAGATCATCAGAGCATATATGTGTATATGTTTCAACTCGTACAGCGATTACACGGATAAAAGTCTGCAGTGTCTGCTGTACCTGGATGTAGGTAAAGAAATGAGGATTGGTTTCCATCTGCCTCCGTGAGAACTCGAGTGTGTTCTCCTCTTCCCAGCAGTACGGCAGATAGTTTGAGAAACGTTCATGAAACTAAGGAAAAACGCAGAGACTAAATTATTATTATGCGTAACAAGCTCATAACTGCCCTCCTAATGTATCTGACAGAGGGTGAGCTGTTACCTGCAGACAACCAGCTTCTAACTGCATGGGGTCGAAGGGCTTGCCTGTCCTGCGGACCTCCAGTAACATGGGATATACCACCTCCTGCCAGAACAGGCGGTGGGATCTGAGGATGGAGGGAAGGTTGGAGAAAAGTAGCTCAGGTGTCACCTGCCAAGAAGGAAAATCAGAGAGATCAGAGTGAAGGAGAGAGAGAGAGAGAGAGAGAGAGGGTTAGAGCAATTTGAAATGACTTAACCACATTGTCTGAAATTTTCTGTCCTCTTAGTGGAAATGTTAAAAAAGTCTGTTGTGTTGAATGTTCCACTTGCGCTTAAGCACATACACCGTCTGAGCAAGAACGGATGTTTTCAGTGTGCCAGTATGTCAGACGTATGCAGAACAGTGGAAAATAGGCCTGCAGGTGGTTTGTTTTGTGCTACATGTTTGTGCAATTCCCGTCTAGACAAGGAAATGCTACTACATGCACTGCAAACTGACCTCGAGGAGGAATCCATGCTGGTGCAGGTTGAGGAGCGCTGCAATAACCAACTGTGAGGGACACAAAGACAGACTGTTCAACGTCCTATAAGATGACCTCAGCAGTGATGATACATTTAAACATGAATAAAATGTAATGCAAAAGTCATTTGACTATAAGACTGCAATTCCTTATTCATGCCAAGCATTTAATTAGTTGATGTTAACAAAAAGAAAATGAGGGTATATAGTGAGTGAAGTCTTACATTTGTGATGACTGTGAGCTTGTTAATGTAGGCGAGCTCAGTGTGGACAAACTCCCACAGCGCCTCCTGCTGGTGCCTCTGGCTCTTTGACATCGTCTGACCATGAAAACAAGATGAAGGAGGAGGAAGGAAACAGGAAGCCATTTATGAATGTAAACTCCTCACTTGCCCACCAAAACTGTAAATACTGGAGAAGAGATTAAGAGATTCATACCGAATGAGAGTGGACTATATCTGTCCAGTTCTTTTCTAGTGTGGTTCCATGACTTTCCTCTTCCCACCTCCACCTTAGACTGACAGGAACAGGGTATGCTTCCAGAGCCTGTTTCAACACATCCAGCTGACCCCGCTCCTGAAGGGTTGGGAATTGCAGAGTGAAGAGTTACACAAAAGAAAAAAGAGAGAAAAGGACAGAAACAGGAGCACAAATATAGATAGTAGGGTGACACAGAGAAATTAGAGCGAGAAAAAAGGAGGTCAGGAAATTTGTTATCATATAGCATATCCTATTCAGTACAAATGGCCATGTTGGGGCTCTGTGTGTAGTCATTGTCGTGGCTTAATTTAGAATCACTGCGGCACAAATGGAGCTGCAGTTGTTTGCGTTGGCAGACACTCCTAAAGCATGTCTGTATCTGTGCCTGTGCTTGTCAGGGAGACTTCACAGGAGGAGAATACCTCAGGCACAGGGCTCTTGTCAGACACTCCCTGGCTGAACAAGACCTGTCTCAGCGCAGCTCTAGGTTTGGTGGCTGCAGATGCTCCTTTGCTGACACTTGCAAAGTCTGTCACGACTTTCTGCTTTGTGCGTCTCTGAAATGGACATAGAGAGAGTCAGACGCTTTATTTCCATACTGTGCTGCTCATAAAGGCACCAGGCACATGTCCAAACCTACACTTTAACTGTTTCTGATACACCAGATAATATGACTTAATGATACAGTGAGACAATGGACACCATTCGAATCTAGGATGTTTATTTATACACTGACTCATTTTACTGTTATGTTTTACTGAGTTCAAAAGGGAGTTGCCCTCAACCTCGACAAGATCCAGCATAAATCCAGTCTGCCCTGTTTGTTTTTCTACACTATTTGTCAGATATTCAGGTTTGATATCAGTTCAGAAGATTGCCATCTTTACATTTCTGTTTCATTCGTAAGAGCCTCTTACCTGATAGCCCAAAGTGTTGAACTTGTTTTTGTCTGCTGACCCCCTGTGGTGATGGGTTATCTCTGCAGCTGATGTTGGCCCGTCAACAACATCTGGCTCTTTGGTTTCTGTATCCTTCTGCCTCTCCCCCTCCCCTCCATCCCTCCACTGCACTGCTGTTTCATCCACTGGGTAATCATCTCCCACGCCATTGTTCACAGTGGATATTTTTAAGGAATAGCTGAGAATAAGCACACAGGGTATTTTGTGTCTGAAGTATATCATGTGACAGTGTAGACTCTACACTGTAGAGCATACCGCTATGTGACAGAAAAAGGCTGCACAAGAGAGTATCCAGAGACATGCGGCATAATGACGAGACAACACGTGCATTATCGTTATTGTTCCATTGTGTTTCATAAGAAGTTCTTTTCAAAGCTAAGGCTAGATAAAATCCAGGTAAACAAACCGCAGCAGCAAACAAAAGGAAGCACACTATGCCATTTAGTTAGGAAAGTGTGGCAACTAAAGTCCAAATTTTCAAATAAAGAAGAAGAACACACGCATGGCCTTCACTGATACATCCGCCGACACAAAAGTGAGAGCCAGGTGTGACAGACAGGTAGCCAGGCTATCAAAAAGGAAGAGGTACGTGAGCAGCATTCTGGGGATTGCAAAAACACATTAACGCCTGCAGATCCACATGGTTGGCACTTCAGTCACCTGGCTGTTGAGTGTCTGGTCTCATCTGACATTAATTTACACAAACCTGTCATCATAAATTACTATACATCCTGCTGCAGGTATAGGTTACATGGGAGAATGTGCACGGGTTCTCAGGTGAACTATTTCTCTGAGAGCATATATTTTCTTATTTTTAGTGTATGCAAAGGTGTATTTCATATGTTCTTTGAATTGAGCTATTTTATTTTATTCGGTTATTTGTTGTGTTTATTTTTCTATAGATATATATTATTCTCCTCTGGTGTTAATACTGTGCATTACTGTTGCAATGTCTGCATAAATAGTGCACAGCATGATTGGTGCTAATGCACACCAGTGATTAGGAAAATAAACTCACTCTCAGACACAGACATCACAGGCATGTACCCTGCGCTGACCTGCTCGTGCTACAGTGTCAAAAATCGAAGCACTTGACGCAAGTTATTTCATCACAGTGTCACACCTGTTTGCAGTCAGCACACTGTATATCACAGTAGCAAACTCAAGATGCCTGAATTCATTTTTTTATTATCATGGCATTGCAACACTCACTCCCGATGGAGAGTTTGTTTTTAAAAACAGACTTGTCAGATCTTCTAGATTTTAACCAGAATAAATCAGCTCAAAACAGCTAGTGAGGAACACTTTGTGAAGCCATGAAGCAGAAACAAATTGATTAATTAATAAGTAAGCCTATAATATCATTTTGACTGCCACCTGTTACCACCTGGGTTATATTAGTTGAGAAAAATGTACACTTTACCTGGGCTTGGTTGAATCCATTGCGTTTCAAACAGACATCTTTAGTTTCTGTTCACTTTCTCCTCCTCTTTCTCTCTGCCTGACTTGGTCCCTCCCCCTCTTCCTTTCACCTGCACCCCTTCCCTATGCAACTGGCCCGACAAGAACAACTGGATTTTAAAGCCAACAAATCAGTGCTTAGGCTGGTTAATGTGTTGCAGTTGAGTATTTACCAGAGGTGGTGACTGATTTCTTAAAGAGTGATCTGCCGTTGCTCAAAGTCAGTTATGGTTACTGAACAAAGAGAAGGTAATCGTTTTAGGGGAGAGGCCGGGTGTCTTTTAATACTCCATATGATTCAACATATGGAGTGTTAAAAGATCATTCCATAATTCATAATTTAGCTCATTACACAACAGAGAGCATTGTGGATATGTTGTGAGCGGTGAGAAAATGGTAACTGATAGCACAGTGGGGTGGAAAGTTAATCAGTTCTCACAGGTTAAGTGAGTTATGGGGAAGTGCAGCAGGTCAAGGAATGTAACCACCGGAGGGGGAAAAAAAAAAAAAGAGATGGAGAGATTAGAATAAAAAAAAAAATAAGGAAATAACCCTTGAGTATGTAAAAATAGGGGTGTGGACAAGAGATGTAGTTTGAAGCGTAACTAAAAATTCAACACTTGGAGGTGAAATGTGGAGTGACAGCATGCCTTGACTTTTTGACTTAAAAACATCATTACATGCTCATAAAAACTGAAAATCACTATTCATCACTGACAACACACACACACACACACACAGAGCAGGTTGTTGAATTCATCATGACATGAAACACTATTTTGTTTATACTTTTATTGAAAAGGTGAGAATAGTTATTGGTAAATCAATAACCGTGTCTATTTTACTATAATACCTTACAATTCGTGATTATAAAATATCTTAAGTGATAAAAGTGTTCATATGATACAAATGCACGACTAATATGTGTCCCACAGAGAGGAGGAGCCCTCTACCCGTCTGTCTGCGTTTGACTCATGTGGCATATCGGGATGAATGTGCAGGCCTCCAGGCTGAGACTGGCATTGTGAAAGCTCTCAGGCTGAGACGGACTGAGACAGGGCGTGCCTTGTTGTCTCTTACCTAGTAGTGAATAATGCTTCTATGATGGGGTTTTAAGGAATGCTAATGGAGTGAATGAAAAACCAGTAGCAAGGGTCTGGGCCTCAGTCACTGGCATCACCTCCCTCATTTTGTTGTTAGTATAAACAGCATAAATGAGTTTGCTGGTGGCAAATGAAACAGGTTTGCCAGTGAATGAAAATGAGGCAGTTATAGTTTTTGTTTCATACATTTACAGTAGTGACTGATCACAATAATCAGGTGACAGATTTGCCTCCTCTGCTGTTTGCCATACATAATTCACATTAACAACATGAAAAAACACCATTCAGAACATGTAAGTAAAAAAAAAAACTAAAAAAAAACCCCAAAACAACATCACACAAATCAAGCAGGCATTGTAAATGAAATTTCTAATATGCTGTACATCTTTCACATCCAAAAAGGTTAATACCAAACAGCAAAGCTTGGAGAAAGCTTTTCAAAAATGTTTAAAAAAATATTCTGCATTGAAATTTTTTTTACAAAGTGTGAGTTACCTGAAATTAGGAATACATTATGAACCATTTGAATGGACTTCTGATCATCTCAGTGGTTTAACTTTGGCCCTCCCATCTTGGTGGGTAGCTTGCAGGATGACTGGGACTGATCAGCGACTGTGGTTGCAGGAAAGTCGGAACGGTCTCTGCTCACTACGATTTTTGCTTGCATCTGTAGCACCATGTTCCTTTGATTAAGAATGCTTGTGAAAGAGCCTCTGAGTGCGATACTTGGTCTAATTTTTTTTGTTCTACTTGGCTTGAGGATATATTGGTAGAGGAGTGTGTAGCATCGCCGATCAACATGTCAAATGTGTCCTTACTGAATGCCATACTTTGTCTGCAGCTCCTCGACTGCCCATCCCAGCTGCATGCTACTCAGTTTGTCCAACAGCTCTTGCAGTAAGGGCCGGTGCAGCATTACACCCGAACCTCCTCCCCTGCTCTGTGAACCCCTCTCGGCCCACATCCTCAGCATCTGGTAGTGAGCCTCCTTGCAGGCCCGGTGATCAGCCTCTGCCCGCTCAATCTCAGTATCGGTCAAACCCAGAGAGCGCGCCAGCTGCTTCACCTGTGGTACGGGCACCAGATCGAGCACCGTGTAGATCAGCTCCGAGACTGAGGCAGGGAGTAAGGAGAGGAGAGAGGCTTGTTGAGTTACACAGATAAAAGGAGGGTTAGCACAATGGGCTACTGTATGAATGAGTGTGCACATACCTTTGCACAGGTGCATGCACTGCCACACATATCAGCATGCTTGCACACACAGCCACAAACACACTCAAACACATGCAAGTATATCTACACTCACACTTAATTTCAAGAGGGATGCAGTCAGGTAGAATGGACGGCTCCTGGTCACTTACAGGACTATAGGGAACAGCACTGTTGCAGTTGTTGTCTGAAGGTTTCTCATTGTAGCACATACTCTACAATGACAGCAAAGGTTGATATAATATTTTATTCTTTATCTTTATTTGGATCCCCATTAGCTTCCAGAAAATGGTCCCTAATCTGCCTGGGGTCCGTGCAAAAACAGCCACAATAAAAACAAGCGAATATTAAAAATCATACTGTATCAATAACACAAAAAGACAAAAACAAACCAAATCGCTAAATAAATAAAATAACACTACATATGAAACAAAAAGAGTAACCTACAATGAAAAAAAACAACAAAATTGTCAAATTTGCAACAACAAAAAGCAAAAAATAAAAACAATCAAGACAGAAGAAACGCAATACTATGTATAAGAAATTCATCCGTTTTTGTTTAAATAAATAACTTTTTAAAAGAAAATCTACTTTTAGTCTTTCTGATATTGATGGGGACCATCTTCCAAGAAGATGGTCCCCATCGTACACAATAACAGAAGACAGAATTTTAATTTGGCCTCCACAGTTGCCCATGACGATAATTTATGCATCTCACACCCAAAAATACAGAAAGAACAATTAAGACTCAATCTGGCTGCTCTGTTTCTAAGCAGCACTTGACCAAATAACTTAACTTAATAACATTTTGCAGTAACTGTGGCTGTACATTCAGTGGAGCAAAAAAAACAACAACAAAAAAAACCCCAGATGGTTTCTCAAGTCAATCTACCTGACTTGAGTTGGGAAAGACGTCAGATGTTGGGGAGGAGCTTAGCAGTCTCCTCTTGGTGCTCTGCTTTGTGGTTTTGTAGGTGACAAACCCCACCACCACTACCAACATTATCCCCACCACACCGACTCCAAACAGCACTAACTGGGGTTCGTGCTCGTTCTCAGCAGCTTGAATGAGAAGGAGAGCAAAATTAATGTAAAGAACAAAAAGTGAAGATGAACACACGCTGGATATGTAATGATGTTTTCATGCAGTGTAAAAGGTGACAAAGTTAGCATCAGCCCTGTTGAAAATTTGCTGAACTGTTACCAAACATACGGATGAAAGCCAAATCTTATTACAGAATTTAATAAAAACATGATCAGGTTTCTTTGAAGCTAAGCAAGAGTACACTAACTGAAGTTTTTTTAAGGATGCAATTTGCAGGACAATACACTTATTATTTTGAAAGCTGGTCCTGACTCAGTTTAACAGCAACACAGCACTTTAAGATTGCACTGCAATCCCAGCACAAGGTCAAGTCAGTCTGATTTGCACTGCACTGCTATTATCTGATTTTCATACTGGACTTCTAGGAAATCAAACTGCTTAAGCCACTGTGGGCTGAGATATGATGAGGGGACTGCAAGGTCCTTCTGATAACCGCCGAGCACATTGTTCTCTATTTTTGAGCGGCCATTTTCTGTTTCAGTCACTAAGTGAATGGCTATAGAGAGTCACTACAGTTTTAGACCTGCAAGTAGACACTTTCAGTATGTCGTGTGGCAACATCCTGCACAAACTCCAGGCAGAGGCACGCCAATCGCATGCTTTACTCAGAACAGGAAAAAGTATTAAGCCTATCAATTGGCATCTTTTTTCAAAAACAAAACTAAACTGAACAGAACAATGTTATCAGCTGAGCATCACTGAACACAGGAAATCCAAAAATGCTGTCTTTTAGCTGCCCCCATATTTTTTTCCAGGATCTGCATGATTCACACTGATTGTGACTTCAAGTAACCAAAATATGAAACTCTGGATTGATCTGCAAAAATCACATCCCTGTTTCAAGCTCTCACTTACGTTTCTTAATGTCTTCTGTTGTTGGGCAGTGGAGCTTGCAGTCGGTTGTACAACTGTGGAGAAGACAGGGGAAGTTTTAAAATATCAAGAAGGAAGTGGCACGTTCAATGAGGAAGTGATTAACACAGACACTGCATGTTAACACTTGCTGTTAGAGAACTACTACAATGACAGGCATCTTGAAAGGTCAGCTTTAAGAGGTACTGCCCAATACAACCACCAGTGGTTACACTCATGTGTTTCTGGTGATTTTTAACAAAGGACATAGATTTATAGGTCCTATGACTCTCTCCTATTTCCTCAAATCATTATTCTACCACAGCCTTCTCTCTTTCGTTACTAACAGGAGCCCTGGATGGTACCTGAGATCTGGGGAACCACACAGGTATCGGATAGAACACAAGTCTAAAAGGCAGCTTGGTATCTGAGTAAGCATGCTTTAGTAAATTTTATGTCATTGACCCAAGATGTAACGCAATAGAGCTCCCTTCTTTTGAAAGCCAGTGGAAAGATTGAACAAAATAGGAAATGTGCTGGAAGTTTCAGCTCCGCATACCAACTTCCCCATTAGGCTGTTTAACCCCCCCCCCAAAAAAACAGCTACAAAATGTGCATATACTCACTCCTCGCATGGTAAACACCGGTTCTTGTGTCTATAGTAGCCCTTCTTACATTCACACACAGTGTCGTTCTCTGGGGTACCTGTGTACAGCAGTGATCAGAAAATCAGTACAACACTTATCATAGCAAGTACTATTTTGGTCTATTGGCCTACACTGGCAAATTACACTGCAGTACAGTTTATTATGTTAAAAAACAACTAGAGATAAAGAAGGAGAGAAAATAGGATATTTCCGTAATTTCAGTGTAATTAGCAGGCTTGCCATTCGTGTCACTCACATGCATAGGTTTGTATTTCTCCAACTCCACATGAATGGCATTTGATACACTGATCTGTTCCTGGACCAATGACTTCTTTGAAGAAACCAGTTTTACAGCGACAAACAGTGTCATGTTCCTTTTCACATGGTGATACCATCACCTCAAACCCTGCAGATGTAGGAAAGGTAGAACAAGAGCACAGGGTGATGATGCTGCACTGTTCAATGCACGCAAGCGGCCAGTAAATTGAAAATGATCCTGAAAAAAGATAATAATACCCTACTTTTGCAGCGTTTACATCCTTTACAGTTGGGAGTGTAGTTCATCTGATCCATATAGGTTTGTCCCTCCTCACAGGGTTCACAGGTGGTCCTTTGGCCCTCTGCTTGACAGGCTGCCACAAACCTAAAACCTGGAAATGATTGTTCACACAAACAGCACTAGTCAACAAGGCTCAGACATCTCAGAGAGGGTCCAGCACCTGACACAAGATCAGTCTGGGGAAAACACAATGTGGTGCCACGCTGCTCTGTGTCCTGTCTGTTGTGCAGGGAGCCATACAATACCTTGAGCGCATTTGTTGCAACAAATTCCATTACTTTCAAAATCTCCAACAGGACACGTCTTCTCCAGTGGCTGTGGTTTTGTTAAGCCCAAGGCAGGGAACAACAACTAAAACACAGAATGTATAAATGCAATCAAACATCACAATGACAATGACAACTACTACTACAATTAATTTTTTTGTTTTGTTTTGTTTTGTTTTGAATGCATATTCAAAACATTTAGTAAATTACTGAAATTTTTTTTTTACCAACATAAGCAGTGTGCAAACACTGCCTCCATGAGGTTTTTTATTCCAGAGGCCAACTCCCTCCATTATCTTGCACTTTAACCTCACTCCATTTGTGGCCACCTGCAGAGTAAACAGTGGATGCAACAGTAAAAATGATGATAATAGTGATGATAAAAGTTTTCTAAATGGGCGAAAAGAAGTTTATAAACCGCATTATACACCACGCCATGGGCCTTGTTACAACTAATAAATAATGAGTACATTCATAAATAATGAGTACATTCATAGCATAAATTCATAAGGGTAAGTAGCCGTCAGAGGCCGAAAATAAACCAACAAACACACAAATAAACAAATAAACAAACTGTGATTCGCGCACTGGGACGTAGGTCAACGTCAGCTTGGCTTCCTAAATGTTATGGACTTGTTAAATGCACAATACGGTGAAACATTAAAACTATAACCTGTGACAAGCCGATACATTAAAACCAAACGATTAAGACAACATTGTCCCTCGATATTTTATCTTTTTTTTAAGTTTCGGTTTCAGTACCATACGCCTACTCCCTGCTTCTGCCTCCAGTCTGATATGGATCTATCTTTCCCACAATGACACTGACGCACAAGTTTGTCGTCGCCTTACCTGAACAAGCCCTTCACGGCGAACGATGGCTATTTAATCCACTTCCATGCCAAATCAGAAATGTATTTTAACTTAAAGTTTCTTATTTTAATGAACGCAGAGCGACGCGCGGCCCTTTCCTCCCAGTCGAGCGCAGAGCAACGGAGGCGGACTTGACGGGAAATAGCTGGGCACGTCACACACACATTTCAAGGAAACGTGAGACTGCGAGTTATGCAGGCCGGGCTGTGCGGACACTGAGCCAAGACACGGTAGGCTCAAGCCCCTGTGGGCCTGCCGTGACTCACACTTTAGTTAAAAACTTGTGAGTCAAATTAAGAAACAAACAAAACATGACTACACTACGGCCCTTGTGCAGAGGTGTCATTCATGTAACATTGCGGTTATTACCGTTTGGACACGTGACATCCAGGTACGTACAGGTGCAATTAATAAAGTTTGAAAAAAAAAAAGAAAGAAAGAAAGAAAGAAAGAAATTGAAATAAGTCAACAAATTCATGCACCGATACAGCTACAAAAAAGCCAAGAAAAACTACTAAAATGTGTCAAGTGGCGATAATGGGACAGGATGCAGATTGTTCATTCAGAATGTAAACTCAGGTAACCTGGTTGGTACATAAGCTCACTCAGCAGAGCAAGACAAGTGCTTCCTCAGAAAGACCACATCCTTCCTTTTAATGGGTAAAAGATATCTTCACCATCTCTGTACTTTTTCCTCCTCTCATTCTCTCTCTCTCACACACACACACACACAATTTTGCACACCTAGACAAGAAAGTTGGCCCTACTTTTCACACACACACACACACATGCACGTGCAAACACACACACCCATGCAGGCCTAAAGTGTGCAGGCTCCCTCTCTGACTGCAGCGAGGTTTGGAAGTTCATCTGTGCCCATGCACTTCTGAATCTGTGCTGTGGTACTCAAAAAGAAAACTGCCGTTGTTTACTATCTGTTTACCTCATCGCAGAAACATCAACATGTTCCTGGCAGAGATCCCTTTGATGTTCTGATCTAGCACAGTAACGCTTAGGGTCAGCAGCCGAATACTGAAACTTCAAGATAAGGCTGGCGTGGCTTGCTTTAACTCAGTTGAAAGTGATATCACTGCCCGCTCCTACCTCTGCCAGTCATCTCTGTGCTCTGTTTGAGTGGCGCTGCGTGCTGAGGCAGCCACACTGACAGGCAGAAATTGAGAGTTTGAAACCTGCCAGTTGCAGCAGAGGAAGAAGCGTATTACTAGGTTTTCCTGTGATGGAAACTGAGCGACGTTCTGGTCAACTGTTAGAGCGAAGAAGATCTCAGGAGACTGTGAGGTCTTATGCAAAGGATGTTTATTGATGCTTAGCTAAGGAGAAGAGAGTACAAGTGCTACACGTGACACACCAGTTCTGAGGGTTGCTCACTGGCATGCCTTATGCTCTGTGTTCATGAAAGGCTTTGTTTCCCTAAATGTGACCTACAGCTTCCTTCATATTCCTATCCATCACTCTCATCCAAACCCCAAATCGACATGATAAGAAAATGTTTTTGATTGCCAAAGGATGCACACAGGGCAATACAGGAATCTCAGATTACACAAATGCACTTATAACACCTATAATAAACCTCATGCTAACATTGTACAGTTTATCTTTGCCTGGCTAATTGTCCCTGCACCCCTGCTTGTGCCAGGGTAGTCATGTTTCACCCAGCTGACTATTTATGTTTTGGCATCTGTTGAATTTTCAGATCCATTATAGGCTACTATGTGTACTTTTGAACAGGATAACATAGATCTTTGTATTTGGCAGTATGTATCATCATCATTATGCATCATGTTCAGTTCTCAGAAGGTTTATCTACTCAACACAACGAATAGGTCAGACCGTTTTTTGTAAAATGAACAAAATGACTTGTAGTAGAATGAGTATGATTTGATATTTTACTGAGTTCAAGTGAAGTCTCTTAGTCACTCTGAGGAAGAGACAGTGTGAGATTAGACAGGCAGAGACAGAGAGAGAGAGAGAGAGAATATATAAAGAAGATGGGTTTGGAAACAAAAACAGTCAAATTTCTGTATGAAACGAGAGAGACGTTGACAGTGGAAACAATGGAGGGTGGAGAGGGGCATGTTTTTGGTTTAGACTGGTATACACACAAACTAGGGGGTCGTCAGCAAAGTGAGAGAGTTTGAAAGAGCAAGGCATAGAAAGATAAAATGTCTGGTTTTCATATGAGTCATCATCGAGATTTTATGAATAATCCCCTGACATACATCTAGTCCCCTGCTCAGTCTCACACTCAGAGGGTCCTGCGTTACATCTCCTGTCATCTTCTCATCCTCTGACACGGTAAGTAGCAACACATCTTGAACTACAGCTGTCAGATCTTTAAACAGAGTACCAGAGAGTATGGTGGATTTATAAAACTAACTATAAAACTCTGCCAGTCTCACCTGAGCTAAGTTTTTGTGGATGTTCATGCATTGTGGCGGCAGGCAAGCGGTGTGTCAGTGCTGACAGCTTCTGTGTCAGCGCTCTTGTCTCATGCCTTTGTCTACAAATTATTCTTTTTGCCTCAGATGGTTTTCAGGCATGTGTTAATGAATGTATGTTGCTATGTTCAGTGTCAGCTTCCTGTGTCAGTATATTATAAGCTGGTGATGTCGTGACAGTGTTTTGTGTGAATTCTAGAAAGTGCTCTAGACCCCTGACGTTTTTACAAAATGCATGTGACTTCACTGGATGTGTGTTGACAGCATGATGTGATTATATTTGACCCCATTAAATCACTGTAACCTTTTTTATTTCCTCCTTCTCCTTCTCCTTCTTCTTCATCCTCCTCCTCCTCTTCATCCTCCTCTCTCCCTCCTTCCAGATGCAGCTATTCTGTTATATAAGTTTAGTTTTCCTATTCCATCTCTCCCTTCTCTCTTCTTTTCATTGTCTAAACTGTGATGAAGAAAAGAAATATTCCTGGCCAGTGAAGGACAGTCACTTGTGCTGTGACAAGTGCAAACCAGGTACACTGACTTCTATTTGACAGTCCAGTCTTTGTACGATCAAATTCAAACAGATGATAACTGTCACAACATACTGCCATGAGACTAACAGACGACTTTTTGAGCCATTAATAGATCGATAAACTGCTGTCTGTATTCCAGGTCAGCGCATGCTTGAGCGTTGCACAGTCAATACCCCAACAAAGTGTGGAGACTGCCTTTCTGGCCGGTACTCTGACGACTACAACGTTGATACAGAATGCTCTTATTGCACTAATTGCAATGTAAATGGTAAGTCATTTTGCATGTGTATATGTGTGTGTGTGTGTTGGTGACTTTAACCATCTAAAAATCATACTTTTAGCACAAACTAGTACAATACTCCTATCCTTAATAATGTATAAGTATAAGTAGCCACACAGAAAACACAGACATAGAAAATAAATATTAAAAGCCTCAACATCACTTCAATTGATATATGTGAGATCTGCATAGTGGGTTATCATGATATGCAGGGAAAAGAAGAGCACAGAAACAAGTGTGAAAGTTGACTCCAGATCCCCACAGTGGCAGATACCATTTGTGTCCTGTCCGTCATGGTCAGTTTTTTCTTTTAAGATATACGCAAAGTGAATATGTTCCTCCATTGTGAAATACTTGCATAAAAGTCATTGCAGCATCATGCCCCCTTTTAAAACATTGTTTGAAAAAATGGGTTTCCTCTTTTGAGTGTGCTTGTGAATGTTTGTCTCTCTGCAGTGCAAACTAGTTCTTCAGACCAATTACTGTACAGAAACCCAAATGCAGAATGTCAGAACTTGCTCAACTCTGTCGCTGGGGCATAACTTCAGAGAAGTGTAGCCATAGAAACTGTGATTTACATAGGCAAGGGATTTCCCCACTTTGTGTCATGGTGGGATACAGTCAGAGAGAGAGAGAAAAAGACAGAGGGGATTGGGTCTGAGAAACCCTGACTCAACCATCTAAAAGTGCTGGGATGATATCAGGTGGGATTCTGTAATAGACATTTATATTGACATGCGGTGTTACCAACATCAATCACACAGCCCACCAATGGTGGTGGGGACATTTGGAGGTTGATAGAGGTAGACCATTGTCATGTCAGTGGAAAAAAACCATACTAAAGAGATAAACATCGGAAACTGAAGCAGACAGAAATGTCATAGTTGATGTTGTTGTTCAGGTCGGTGCTTTACTACAGGTGAGCAAAAATAGAGCCCGTTGGCTTATTTTTAAATGTCAGGGTGGAAATTGGGCCAAACAGATGTGAGAGAACTTGCATGATTCTGATTCAAAATTTTCTGATTCAAAATTTGGGTACATTAAAAAAGAGGTGACTGACTTGTACTTGGAAAATATGCATATTGAAACGTTCGCTACACACTGGGCTGGCATAATTTATCCTTATGTTTGCAAACAATGTAAATGTAAACAAACCTTTTGAAACCTCAAAAGACTTTGTAGAACTTTTGGATAGCGGCTGTATATTGTCAGTATTTGTGTCAAAATTCAGACAAACACATAAGTTGACAAGTTTACTGAAGTTTAATAAAGCCACCAAGCTACTACATAAACTGAACAAATATTACAGGAAACGAAGCCCTCGCACATTGCACTTGCAGTACAACACTATAAACATTTATTCACCCTTGTTTCAATCCATTCAGACCTTTGTCAGATTTGACTATTATCATTTTACACTTTCACACTAATATTTCTCCATAGACATTTTCACTTTGCATAACACCTTCACATGGGATGCTGTGTACTGTGGACAGTCCACTGCTCTAACATTCAGGTTTATTTCTGTTCCTCATTTGCATATCATATGATAATTTGGTCTAAACATATTATAGATCTAAGGATTATGGCAATGTGGAGGCTTTTAATGTTTATGCCTGAGGTTATATGGGGAAGCAGGGTGGAGCAATGAATAGGGAGCTCACAAATCAACTAGAGGACGGTCAGCTCCCATGTTGGCATATCCACTGTATTTACTTGCAGTCTAATACAAAGATTTGATTATATCAAAATTTGACGACCTCTCTGAAGAGATAGGGTTGTCTTTATCAGAGAACAGCAGTGATGGTCAACATCTGGCTCACCAAAGCTAATTAATTAAAAATAAATTGCATGATTTGTCTCCCTATATTAACACCAAAAACAGCTGAAATGGAAATCATTTTTTAGGCATTATTTACCGATATGAATTCCCGTCTTTTATGAATGCACTGTGGCTTTGCTGTATCTTCCTGCAAACATGGGAACAGTTTCTGCTGATCAGGACACTGCATAACAGAGTCGAAACCGGGTGAAGTTGATTCTTATTTCCTGCCAGTCAGGACTGCAGTCTGCAATTACATTTCCAGAATTACACAGTTAAACCGTCACTCCCACCTCCTTGGCAGAGGTTTGTGCTCTGCTCAAGTATCTAGTCAAGTATCTAGTTCTATTTATGGATTTCCCATGTTTTTTAGGAGTCTGTTCACACTGATATAGGCTAATAAAAATAACATTCATTTGTAATACAATGACAAATAAAGACCCCTGGAGTAGGGTACAACCGAGAGTACTCAGGGTATAAACATCTGCTGTAAAGATATGTAATGAGGGAGGCTACCTAATAAAGCCAGTGTGTGAACAGAAACAAAGGAAATGTTTCATTGTGTAGATGAAACCAGTAGTTGCCTGTTTGCTTGTTCTTGCGATGATATGCTTGCTAAAACTTTTGATAAGAGGCATAACGTCCCATCAAAGTGAAGTATTGCTTTGACTGAGACATAGCAACTGTGTGTCTTTAAAAAGTGTTTTCAAATAGTCATACATCTATGACTTAAAACGCAATCTCTACCTGTGTCATATCCCCTGTTATGACACATTTCTAGGGGCTTTTATTTTCGTATATTCCGAGTCAAAATGTGTTTTAAGGACAACCTGTGTGTGTGTGTGTGTGTGTGTGTGTGTGTGTGTGTGTGTGTGTGTGTG
>OMLB01064571.1:0-11404 GCA_900302555.1 Myripristis jacobus | reverse complement strand
TGTATAAAACTAGCTTTAATAACCTTAATAAAAGGTTAATGGTCTGCACTTCAATCAAGTCTTGATTACTCCATTTCAAATCCACTGTGGTGGTGTACAAGGGCAAAATTATGAATATTGTGTCTCTGTCCAAATACCTATGGACTTAACTGTACGTACTAGGTACATACTCTACATGGATGCTGTAGATCTGGCCATTGTTACTGAATGGGTTTTTGTTTCTGCAGGGAGGCAGTTTGCTTCACCCTGCAGTAGTACTCAAGATGCTCGGTGCACATGTAAGCCTGGATACAAATGCCAAGGAAGTCAGTGTCTGATCTGTGTGAAGATGCCAAGCACCAGAACACCCAGCACACCCAGCGCACCCAGCACACCCAGCACACCCAGCACACCCAGCACACCCAGCACACCCAGCACAACCAGCGCAAGACTCTTTACTTCTGCCACAGGTACTCAATCAATCCAATCAATCCAACTCAATCCATCACTGTGATGTTGCTTTGTCATTTTGTACCACATGCTTTTAATTTGTGTAGTTTGTAATTACTGTGCATTATGGGATCACATGATGCATGACGGTTAGTGTTACAGAACAGATAGTAAACGAATGAGTGGTTAGTGAGATCTCACAAAATGAACAGATGTCAGTTCTGGTGAGTTGCCAGACTCTCACATAGGTCGCAGCCTGTGGTGAATCAAGACAATGGCATGCAGCTTGTCCTGCATATCACATATCTACTTAGCTAACATGTTAATCATTTAACATGAAATATGGACTGAAAAAGATTTTATTACATGCTAAAAGTAATTTACAAATAAGCTTCTGCCAAAAAATAGTCAGGCAGGGCTGCGACCATGGCAGCAAGGGAGAGAGAATAACTGTGTGATTGCTTACATAGCATGTAGCAATGTCAACAAATGAAGCCTCTACCTTACACATCTCACCTTGGTTCACTGTGTGTTTGCCTGCAGGAATAAACTGCGAGCACACATGAGCAAAACACACACTTACCTAAATTTCACTTCCATTGTACACAGGCAAAGGGCCATGTGTAGCTGATCGGCAGCTATGTTGGTTAAATGATTTTACATTTCTCCCCTGTAATCTCAACCAGTAACAGAGAAATGGGTGTGGCTGACCCCACCTGCCTTTATTTTCAAATATTAACTTGTTATGGAGGAGATCTTTGTTTTAGTGGTGTTAAATACATAACTACTAATAACTACTTCCCACTCATTACTAACTTTCTTCTCCTCCCCCACATCAGAAATAGCCAAATCCTACTCTGATCTTTAGAAACACCGCCCCCATCACACACACACACACACGCACACACACACACCGAACTGAAGTGGATTTCAAACGAACACTGATTTTCCACCCACAACTTCCTACATTGAGCACACCAGCATCCAAATGTCGCATCGTGAGGCAATGAACATTTAACTTCATTTGCTGCTGTGTGATGTTTGATTAATTTGTTATTGGCACCAGGTGTCACTGGTTGATTTGGTTAGGGATCAGCAGTTGGCACTATTCAACCGTGGATTATTTAGAACAGCGGTACTCAAATCTGGAGTGTTGCAGATTTTTCAGTGCTAGCTGGCAGAGGTTTGGGTTCACCTGGTGACCCAGCCGGTTCAGGTGGTTAAAATGAAACCTCCCTGGCTGCCAGGTAGGTTTCAGCGTGATTCACCTGGGATGCCAGTTGAATGCTTTCACCTGCCTGGTAAGATCAAAGTCCTACAGTACAAAAGTAAAATACCACTTTTCTAAACAATCCACATCCGCATCCAGTAATCCCTAATCAAATTAGCCAGTGACCGGTCAGAATTGAGTATTCTCTAAAGCTGAGATACTGCTCAGTCCTGATGTTTGCTACACATAATCTTTGCTCACTGGCCTACTATGGTGTTAGTTATAATTTGTTTTATATTTCCAGTCATATGTAAACATACCTGAAAATTTTACCTATTCTTTCTCTCCCTCTGTGCAGTCACCACGTGGAGGACGCTCACCACACCTGCACCAGCAGCTAATGGTAAATTAATATTAGTCTATTTCAAACATGGAAATCATTGAATTGAACCTTTAGTGGGTGTTAAGATCAATTTCACAACAAACGCTCATATTGTTATAGGTGGTGGTACCTGGCTCCTGACTGTAGTTGTTCTGCTCTGTCTGGTAATACTATTCTGCTTGATCAAAAAGCTCAGGCCTTCTCTTCGCTGGATCAAGTCAAAGTGTGGTTAGTACCATTCACAAAAACAAATAGAGAACAGCAACACAAACACAAGTAGTTCAATATGAACAATGCCCTTATCCAGTGTTTAAAACCTTTTTTTAGTCATGTCACACATTGTTAAACTAATGTCCTGTGTTTTTTCTCTTTTGATAACAGGCTTATCGGGCTACTTTGTTACCGAAAAGACTGAACTGGCCATTGAAATCACAGAGGAAGAAAAAATGCCTATTCAGGAAATGTGTGGGAAGTGTGACCAACCCATTGATATTTGATGGAAACACAAGAAAGTCTGACAGTGAGAAAAACCTGACCTGAACATGAGTAGCAGGATGTTAACAGGTGGACAGGCAGTGATGCACAGGACATGCCTGCCATAACTCAGGACATTTATGACAAATGGAGTCAAACGTCCGTACAGTGCATATTGATGAATGAAACATTTGCGTGTATCTGGTGCTCTTGCCTGAGAGGACACCTGGCCACAGTGTGAGGTGAAAGGGTATGAAGAGGTAGCATAGAGATAAATAACTGAGGCTGAAACCGTGAGAGTTAGAGATGCTGTGCTGTAGTGTGATTGTATGTACTATGGTACACGATAATGTTGAAGATGTCTTACATCTTTACTGTTACAATATGCAATATTTGTATGCATGTATTTTTCTTTGGAGTTTCTTTATAGTTTATTGTAGGACACGTAAAACTATTAATAACTAATAAACTACATTTCTACTTTAAAATGTCTTTATTCACAGTTACATTCCATCATGATCAAAATGTCCACTACTTGTGCAAAAAAAGTAGTAGTAATAATAATAATAATAATGTTAACTAGCTAGAGCTGACAAAGTGAACTTATTAAAGAGCACAGTGCAGTTGTGTGGTTTCTTTACTCATAAATAACACAAGGGGGTCACCAAAGCTTATAGAGAAAGAGCTGAACCACTTCTGCTGTGAGACAGAAAAAAAGAGTGCAGTACAGTCTTTTGGCCATCGGGGGCAGTGCTGAGCACTTGCCAAACAAGAGAACCAATGGAGGTCACTGTGGCTTAATTCCATGAAATGATCATTACATTTGATTCCAAATATTTACCAGTAACTGAACTACTACTGTCATTGTTACTCAGCTCAATATTTTTAATGAAGACATAATTATGAGCGCTGTTCATTTCACTCTGTCTGGCCCAGGGGTAGGGTCAGGTGGCCTCAGATACTCTTATAGGTGGAATATCTCCCTGTACAGGCTACCTCTGGGGTCACCCTGCATCTGCTCTTTCCAGCGTGAAAATGCCTGTGTATAGATCAGACGTGCAGATATATTTTTTTCTTGCTCAGCAACTATGGTCTGGTGTGCACAGGCCTCTGTGAGTTTTCCCAGTACCTGTAACGGTGTCACTGTAGGGTGCTGTGATCCCTCCACAGCTGGCAAAGGAAGATGCCAAATCTCTTTCACATTCATTCGAGGACTTTTGACAGGTCCTTCCTTCCTTTTAGGCAATGCTTTTAGGATACGCCGGGTCACAGGATACCACTGGTCACAAACACTTTTGCAAATCCCTTGGGATTGTTGTCACGCATCATATCCCCTCCTCTTTGGAAATATGGCAGTCCTTTCCCTGCTCCTGAGAGGGGAAGAAAACTCTTTCTGCCTCTCCGCTTCTCTCCTCCTCTGAGAGGTGAATGCAGGGGGACGGGGTCGGATGAAACACAGGACAGTCCCTTTCTTCCACTTCCTCACTGCTGACCCTCTTTTCTGTCCTGTCCTCCTCTCTTGTCGGATCAGCTTGGCCAGTAAACTGACTGAGCAAGCTAAAGATGACTGTCCCTGGATTGTGGACATGGACTGGGCCTGAGAGAGACATTAATAGACAGAGGGTGTAAATACAGAAATAACCACATTTTCACACCTTCAGCTGCACATCAGTATAATTGATCACATCTCAAATTAAACTCATACCACTAACACAGCTGCATCTTCACATACTTTTTTTATTTTCTCAATGGCTGCACAGTGAGTGAGACATTTCACATGAATAAAAATCTTTATTTCATTCATTCGTCAGTACCCAGATTGGCAAGGGGCAGTGGCTGGTGTTTTGTCGTAGATGTGTATCTGGGAAACTGCTGAGTTGACTCCTTAGTTTTGTTAGATGAAGCATCTCTCCCTCCCTGAGGAAGAGCACATCCATCAGTTTGGAGCAGACATGAGAGAAACAAAACCACCTCAATAAACAGAATGTGCGCTAGAAACCTTGGAATTAGCCACTTACCTCATTGCACAGCTTCAGGATAGCTGGAAAAAAAAAGCAGATAAACCAATAAGCAACAGGAAATAAACTCTTCGTACTGATTGCTCTTTATCAAAACTTACTCATTGCACTTGATTTATCAATGAGGGATTTCAAGGGTTGAATAGGGCTGTTCATTGCTGTAACTCTCTTTGTAAACACCACCTCACCTAGCTTGAAACAGGTTTCGTTTCCACGGCGGCGGGCACAGAGCAGGACCAGAAGAGCGACGCAGCATCCGATGGCCACCACCGGGCACAAGATGGCTGCCAGCTCTCGGCTCTTCTTGTCTGACAGAGACAGAGCAGACGTTTGACTAAATGACACCGCTGCTTCAAAACAGTTCATATCAGCTAAGGGGGCACACACTTGCACACATACAAAAACCCCTCCACACACACACACACACACACATTCACCTTTGTTGACATCTGTGGCATTTCCCTCTGGTGCGAGTCGCTGAGAGCCACAGCTGTGTGAGATAAGAGTGAAGTCCGTTATGCACACCGATGCATTTGCGCGGCATTATTACATCAGTGAGGCGAGGCCGAAATGTAATGAAAACATCAAAGTTGGACATCAAAGCTGAATTTAAATTATCTAGATTTTGCATGTGGGTGTCATGTGAACGTGTTGTTTTGCAGCTCCCCTCTGTGAGGTGCTTATTGTTTCACAGGGGAAGTACAGGACTCACTTGGGCGAGCTGCATGGTCTGGAGGAAGTACTGCTGTGCACTGTGGACGCTGGAGTCTGGCTTAAGGTCACGGCTTGCGCTGCTGGAAAACACGTGAACAAAAATTGTCATCAAGCCTACAAAAATGGACAAAAAAAACCATAAACATAACAAAAAACATGACAAAAAAACTGATCACAGTAATGTCACAGTGAGCTCAGGGTGGTTCTTGTGGCATGGGGATCCATTTTCCTCATGTTCCCTTCTCCATCATCCCGGTGCCACATGCCTGTTAAACATCAGCACCACCAAGAGCACAACATGCCCTCCTGACCTCTGGAGCTGGGATCATTTGGTTTATCACGAGGCCCCCTGCTGGTTGGGCCTCATATCGTTTGAAATGTTTGAAACAAAGTGAACGAGTCACGGCTCAGTCCTTACCGGGTGTTGTTGTCTCACTGCTCTTCACACACTTTTGGCAGTTGTTTGATTTTGGGTCCCACATAGTGCATCTAAACCCGGCCTCACAGCAACACTTGATGTTGGTCGTTGTGCTGCAGTTCTGAACGATCCTCATATGCAAATCTGATACACAGAGCAAAACAGAGTCTTCTGGTGACTAAAATGCTAAAAACCCTAAAAAAGATTAGTGCAGAAGTAATGGCATTAAAGCGTTACCTGGTCTGCAGCCTCTGAAACAGTAATGGCACACGGTCTCAGTGTTCCAGTCAGACGTATAGGTGCCATCGCCACATGTCTCACACTCTATGCAAGACTTCTGGTACTGGCCTGAAGGAGAAGGAAGAAAAGAATGACTTAACAAAGGGTGCAATAAACTCTCTGAGGCGCCGCGGCAAGAGGAGATC
The DNA here is from genome assembly GCA_900302555.1 of Myripristis jacobus. Classification (NCBI taxonomy): domain Eukaryota; kingdom Metazoa; phylum Chordata; class Actinopteri; order Holocentriformes; family Holocentridae; genus Myripristis; species Myripristis jacobus. Next base: position 5,334 of record OMLB01064571.1, on the reverse strand, counting down.
AACAGGATGAGAAGGAGCGCTGAGAAACTGGCCCAGGGTGCATATTAATGAAGGATGTGGTCATATGGGAAAGAGCTCTGTGTGCTCGATGCGTCATTCTTCATCGAGGCAGAGAGGCACACAGAAAGAGAAAGACAGATACGGCTCAGTGTTATAGCCACACAGTTTCCAAACATTAATTAATTCCAGTGATACGAGCTATGATATGACTGAGACCAAGTCAAACAAGGAATGGGCAGAGAGAAAAACAGGAAAAAAATACACAATAGAACAATAGAAAACAATAGAAAAGGCCTAACAAGAGGACAAATGTGTTTTTTTCTTACCTGGCGGGCACTTTATACACCTCCTGCCTCTCTCTGTGTAATACTGGGCGATCTGCGTGTCCTAAAGCAAGAAAAAGATTGTAATACCAACACAAAGTCTTGTGTAAGTGTACATCTTATGTTCATCCAAGTGATAAACAGCAGTTTTAATGTAGATCGGTTTGGCAGTGAGTGCAGTTTCATACAGTTTAAATGAGAGGAGATTGTACAGTCAGTGATACAGTGGTTGACGCAGATGAAATAAATAAAACAGTTACCACGGGGGAGGTGAGCCCCAAATGTGCAGATAACATCAGGACAGCCACGACGTACTGCATCACTCCCATCCTGTGAAGAATAATTCAGAAAACAGCAATAATCTGACCACAAATGACAAATGATAGGTCTTTAGTCGGCCAAAAGTAGGAACACCAGTTGGTTTGCTTTAATAATCTAACAGGCATTCTTAGGGCAAGATATAAAAATGTAACAAGATATAATTTTTGGTTTTACCTTTGGATCAAATGCACCTGTTTTCTGCCCGTGTTATTTTCTTAACCCCGCTGGACTTCCTCAAGGTGTGCCTCTCGCTGCCTGTCTTCTCTCGTCTGTACCCATCTTCTGTGTCATTATTTCCTTACCTGTTAACATCTTCCTGTCTTCCTGTCTCTCCCGCCCACTCTGCTCTACCCGCCGCCGTGCGCTGTCCTGTTTACAACTTGAAGCTCAGACTTTCTCATATGTACCATCTGCACTGTGACTAACATTTTTCTACCAAAGCCTCATCAGTTTCCATGTAAGCTGAGTGAATCAAACAGTGTTTTCTGTCGTGATGAGTTACGACAGGGTTGTGATAAAAACAGAGATTCTTCAAAAGTGGCAGTTAATGGTTTGATTTTGACGGGGCTGCCTGCTGACACAGAATGTTAGTCAAATTCCCCCCAGTCCTGTTCTTTGTTATCACACTGTGAAAAACATTTCGATAGGCTTGCTGCTCATGAAGATCGTATTCAGTAAAAGTAGGTGGGTTATGGTAAAATGGAACCTAATAGTTGTTTAATAGGCAGCAGGACAGCAGGCTCATATTTTCAAGTTTCATGCTTGTGCTGTACATATTGCTGAATTGAAGTCATATATGTGAGTATTAAAAAAAAAAAGTATAAAAAGCTTAATCAATTACACATAATCTCATTGCTCATTTGCATCTTTTATTCTTTCCATCTCCCTTGTCACATTACAGAGCTCTGCAGTGAAGCTTTAGCCAAACCTGCTTTGTGTTGATGTTTAAAGCTGCAGTCTAGTCGCACGCGTAAATCACTGCTAACACACAGCTTCTAAAGCTTACAGTCTACATTTCAGAATATTTTGTGAGAAGGCTTCTTTCTTCTGCCAAGATGTGGAGAAAAGACTAAAAATAAAATGACACACAAAAAAATGTTGTCCACCAGTTTCCAGTGAGAAACTAAATGGATCAGTCAAATCATTCTGTCTTGATTCAAAGCTCTTGCAGCTCCTTTTGAGGCTATACACACGATGTGTGAAGAGACACTGAGTGGACACACACATCCATAAACCCCCCGGGCAGGCCCTGGGTCAAACAGGATCATTTACTCAGCACCCAAAATGTGTGCAGACGTCTCTTGTTTCTTTACACATGAAGTGTGACAGAGTTGTACTGCAGTCTTTAAACATTACTACATCCAAAGCTATTTCCTTAACATATATTTAATCAAAGCCATCATAGTCATTTTGCTTAAGCATTTGCATTTCAGCATTTTTTTGATGCTTGAGTTGTTTTTAAAAGGACTTCACTCTGCAGCCACATGCTCTCATGAAGAAAGTGTCCTACTGAAAAACAATTACCATTTGATTTCTATAAGTAGTTTTTGACATAAATGAACTGTTTAAAAGACATCTCTCTCAAATTTTCCATTTACTCCTCCCAGCAGTGCCGGTACATTTAACCTGGTAAATGGGAAGACGATAACAATTGGATACTTTGCCTTTGTGACTCCTTCATGTTGCGCAGCTGCTCCAGCAAGTCTTGTTAAAAACACTCACTGTACAGAACACCCGAAAACATACACACTGGCACATGCATACATAGGGACTCACTCAGCGTGTGAAAATCAAACTATAAAAAGGGAAATGGTGCGTTGTATTTCTCACACAGAACACGTCTCTCACATCCTCCTTCTGTTCAATCACAAGCAAAACAGTTGAACAAATCAGTATTCAACCGATTCCTGGTGCCACACATGCACGCCATTTTATATGAGCTTCAAATCGGTTTCTCTCATTTATTTATCCTTGAAACAGCACTAAAGTGTGAACAGCGGTAGAAGCAGAAATAATACAATTCACCTGGTTGAACCACAGAGAGGAGACTATGGCCAGGACTACATTTAGACAATAGTACTGGATAATAGAGTAGTGTTGGTAATGGAGTTTCCATGTCAATGATATGAAGGGTTGTTTTCCAGCTGTATGCTAATATAAGTGGTACTGTAGTGCTGCATGAGCTAACGGTCATGGGTAATGTAAATAAAGCATCAATGTTATATGTGCACAAGAAAAACCAATGAAGTAAAAATGAGGTATATGTCCATGTTAATTTATCACTCTATTCCCCACCCCCAAAACATGTAAAAGATGAGCAAATGTGAAGTAAAGGAATATAGTTTAACATTTTTTCCATTTCAGATTTAACTTTTTTCATACATATTATTATACATTTTTGCTTTGCTCTTCCTTTGTAAGTGCAAATGTTTACAAGCTCAAAAATAGGCTTAGTTATTATATACATCAAGCACCGTTGGTGAAATAGCTTCGGCAGCACTATTTAGTCATTGATTTTTTTCTTTTTTTCCAGTAATTCTCGGTTAATTCACAAACTGCTTATGTTCATTTAGTTTGGCACTCAGTGGCTAACTGAATTGTTTCATGACCATCTTCACTGTTTTGTTTTATTTGTTTAATGTTTTCATCTTTGCTGTAATCTTTGACTCTGCTCAGACAGTGCCTGGTACCTCTGTTCTCTCTGAGCATTATTGCTGAAAATACAACTAACTGACACAGCTCCTACTGCACATATGACACTTGAGTGTCAACGCCCTGCATCATTTCTTTCCGTTTCTCTGTGTCGGTGACAGTGAGACACAGAGAGCAGAGCAAGGCCCCGGCGCTGACTCCAGATCAGCTTCAAGAGAGTATTTACACTATTCTCACAGCATGAAGGCCAGACAGAGACTTTGACTGCATTCCAAATTAAAAATAATCATGCCGCCCTCTGACCTTGTCTAGTTGTAATATCTCACCAAAGCCTGTCATCTGGTACTTAAGTGCCATTAAAGGAAAACGCCACCCTCAGATACTTTCACACTGCTATGCATCAGCAAGCTGTGTTCAGTGGATTCCAGGAGTAATGCTGTGATGAAATGTTGTACTTTACCTTTCTGTTGTGCTCACATTCCCCCAACCTGCCTCACGTACCCCTGCTTCAGTTAGTGACTACCTCAAGTATATCTACAATTAAACTAACTCTACTCTTAAAAAATACTCACTTCTCCACCTAGGTGACTTGAAAAGCAAACGGGTAAAAGCACAACAGCATTTCTGTGATCTTAGTGAAGAGGAAGAACAACTTACAATCACCTTTTCAACATCTGAGGAAATATTTTCTCAGATATCAAATAAGAAAATCTTGAAAAAAAGTGGTATTTCTATCTCTTCAATTATAGATTTCTGCTTGTGTGATTGTCGGATGTTGGTACTGAATGAGATCAGAAAGAAGTCTCTGCTCTTTGAAAATGCAATTTCTATTAAAGTCTGTTGTAGGTGCGGATGAACTATCCCTAAATGATGAGATATTTTGCTCAGTGATCTGGGATCAAAAAGGGTGGACTTTTCCATTAACTTGTACTTGGTTCCAGGTAAAATTAAACAGGATCACAGTATACCATCACCGTGAGAGACCAAAAATTATTTTTTTCTTTTTGATGTTATACCTAATAAGATCAGCAGTAGCACAAGGGATTTCCAAATGACGCACAGCTATTACAGAAGAGCTGTTCCCATCATTGCGTTTCTTAGTATTTTTGGTTATTTTTGTAACTTTCTTTTTTCATATCCTATTGATATTGAAGCACTGATGTAATTTTTTCTGTAATTACGGCTTAAGGTTTGCTTTTCCCTAGTTTGACTTGTTATGATACAGATACAAAGTAAGCTCTGTATCTGTAGATAAGGCAATAAAAATACCATCTGAATCATGACATCCTGTTAAAAGACTCAGATGTTCCAACAAATGACTTCCAGTCAAACAATACATTTCTTGCTGTAGCTACCTCAGGATAAACACTGCATCATCAAGCAAAGCACTATTAAATTCCAGATATGCTGCTTCCTACTTTTTTGTTCATCCATCGGTAGAGCGTTAATTCCCGTAAATTATGGGATTGGGAATTTGACTGGAGCGGCCTCTGTGAAGCTCCACAGGTCTAATGGTACCTGCTACTCACAGGGTAACAAGGGACTGCTAGGGTGTGTTGAGTGAATAATCTTATGTCATGTTATGGTTCCCTGTAGCCTACAGCAGTGTATCGTCCCACTCCATCACAAGGGACTTACAGTCAATTCAGGATCATCAACCTTCCATGCCTTTTTCACATCGATATAATCCATAACACCAGCACACTTTCTAAAGACAACAGAATTCAACTGTAAGATTACCTGTTCCCCAGTAAGGGCAGTGACACTTTCATGGATTAGTAATAACAATAATAATCCAGGTCTGCTACACAATTGCAACTTCTATGTTCAAATGGAGTCTAAGCTGATTCCCATGGACAGCAGAGTGAAAAGATATGGGTTAGTGAAACTAGAGGTTAATGTAAACACGATGTTGCCACATTTAGGTGTATTGCGTTGGAGTGGTGGTGTAGCTGGATGCAATGAAGGTCACATGACCGCAGTTTCCGCTGCCGGGCTTAGAATGGGTCAAGATCTGGCCGCACTTGAGGAAGGAGGA
>OMLB01064569.1:10449-20842 GCA_900302555.1 Myripristis jacobus | reverse complement strand
GGCTGTGTGTGAATAAATGGTGTATACGCCGTGTAGGTTGTGATAGCAAAACACCAAGGCACCACAGAAAGAGGCTGGCACAGCACTTAAAACTTCTGACGAGATTGATAATCCCAAAGAAGTAGTCATCCACTCTTTTCCTTTCCTTTCCTTTCCTTTCCTTTCCTTTCCATCTTTCACTTTAATTTCCCCAAACACAGCTCAAACACACTCTGGAGATTCTAACTTAATTCTGCAAAAAGTACTCTGGCCTTGCCTCCGATCAAATAATCTCTACTCTCTCTTCTCTCTCTCTCTATTTCTTCCTGCCAATCCACCACTGTCTCTCTCTTTCTTCTTTACACTTTGTAGGGCAAATCAATAGGCCTTGGCTGTCTGAATATCTGCTGCCAAGTATGGTCAGCGATGACCACTCAGAGAAGCAAGGAAAAAAAAAAAAACAGAGGCGAAAGAAGACAAGACACCCACTCACTATCTGGTGCATTCAGTTCAGTCTTCAACTGAACTACATGCTTGTATACACTGTGACTGCACACATACACCCCCCCCTCCCTCCACTATTTCCATCTAAAAAGACAAGAGGGTTGGAGGAGACAAAAATACATGAGGTAGAACAAAAAGAGGCAGATATATAGAGTAAGCGGAGAGACGGGGGAAGATGTAAGTGTAGGCCACGGTGGAATACAAATATCTTAGATAAGCACGCTGCAATGAGATCTGATAATAGCTTTCAGGGACAAAACTTTTTCCAATACAGCCTTGCCGTGTCTGTATGTTTGAAAAAGGGCAAGAGAAAAAAAACACCCACTCATGACAACTCATCAAAAACGGGAAAAAAGGAAAATATAAAAGGTATGATTACTCATTATAGGAAAAACAGCCTGTCCTCACTAAAAACAAAGTTCAGTATTCTATAAGGAGCTGCTGTGCGGTACGGCTCTGACAGTAACACACACACACACACACACACACATGCATGCTGAAGGCTTGCAGCGGCGCTTCATTTTGATCTAGTATCAGTAATCTCAGGATCACAGCGGTACTACTTCTCCTCCTTGTTTGAAGAAGATAGCTCACACTTATCCACACTGAGTCATAGTCCTCTATCCTTTGTGTCTTGATGGCTGTAGAGCTACGTTGGGATCAGCCGCTTGGCGCTCTTCCACCGCCGCTAACACTTAGCCCAGCCCGCTTTTCACAGGGAGAGGGGCTGTGCTGAGATCAGTGCAGGTTTGAAAGCGGCACACTGAGCCGTGTTTGTGGGATCTGTGATGTTCCCGCCTTGGTCACAGCGGGCCGAGCAGGATTTGTGGCGCATCCTGTGTCACCAGCTCGGTCGGGGATTTACAGAGCACTCCCATAATGCACTTCCTCTCTCCAATGGGGGGACATAAATCTGCCTCTTGTTTTGTCACCCCCTTTTTTTTATTTGCTAATAGGATCCTCAACCAGCTATCCTCTGTGCTTTCTTTATCCATTCTTTCTCTTGCGCCAACACGCGCACGCATGCACATACACCCACGCGAGTACACTACGTACACTCATGCAACACTTTAAATCATGACTGTGTCAATTAATCCTACAGATTCAAACTAGCTATGGTCGAAAGCTTGTTACTAAGTAAGAGCATCGCCTCCTCCACAGACCGAAAATCCCATTCTAGTTATTTGCATGTTTACTGACAGAAAAAAAATGTACAGTGTGTTTATCTGGAAAATAATAAAGCTGCAAAAGGTTCCAGCAACAAAGAGTCGCACAGTGGGTAGCTGAATTAAAATACATTGTGCTGATAATGAGCTATCTAAATTCATAGTTCATATTGCCTGAAATTACACAAAAGCGGGACTCTGGGCAGCACTGGCAAAAGCTCTATGTCGCTTTCTGTTCCGCCGCCAGAAGATTCTCCCCATCGAGCAGAGACACAGTCGGTCCTGGAGAAATCGTTTGAGCCTCAGCATGTATCTCTGAATGCAATAATTCCTTTGTAAACAACATTGCCTCCTTGCCCATTTTTGCATACTTGGCGGCTGTCAACATGTTGGCTGCACTTTATCACTCTCTGGTGCGTGCACGGGCAAACCCACGCACACACCTACACCCACAAACATACACAGAGATGTTAATGCTTCAAGCTCTGATCACCAACAACTCTGAAGCACAGTTTAAGAACATGCACACAAGCATAAAGACTCTCACACACACACAAACACAAACACACACACACACACACTCTGACAGTCTGAATGGATGACTTGAGGGTGACTGTGATTAAAGGAAGTTGCACATCCACGTTTTCCTGGAATGAAACGGTGGCTAAACAGGAAATGACAGGAGTAGCGGTGCTTCAAAGTTATCTGGAAAACAGCTTTCGCATATTGGCGTTCTGGAGGCGGATCCTACACTGCACTTGACACGGATGCACCGTTTCACCTGTCATTTGGAAAATTAAAGAGGAAAAACAGATACCAAGGAGAAAAATAGGGAACGCGCTGGGTTTGTTGTTTTTTCATGAGTTCTGCTCAGTGCCAATCGGGATGGGAAATAGGAAAAGCAGCAAGGGTCAGTGTAGCAACAGATATGAGATAGACCTATCTGAGACACAATTGACTCTTATTTTCTCCTGAATTTAGCTGCACTGTACGATAGCCCAGGGGACTCAATTAGAACCATGGTGTGCTCAGTTTTTCCACCCCCATTGACTTGGCAGTAATTTGTTTACTTCACAGCCAAGCACAGAATGAAAAAAAAAAATGCTTCCTGAGTGTGCAACCATTATGTAGTCTCCTGCTGAACAATGTCTATGCTATAGTCTGAGACCATAACATTGTGTGGAAATTCTGAATCACACACAGATACACGTACATGCCTATAGCATGCAATCTGTGCACATGAATATGCAAGCGCACATGCACTCGGAGTACACGATAGTCACCCCGATGTTGCTAGCAGGCAAATCCTATTGAAAAGGAAAGTGCATATGGAGCAAAAGCTTGACCTCTGGGCCAGGTCAGGGCCAGCGGCAGATCTATTAGCATATGTTTTTCTACCATACAAAACAGAGATTACAGCTGCAGCCAGCCAGCTGAGCAGCAGGGAGTCTTTTTCTCTATGTCAGGAGGCAGGCGGATGAACAGCTTATCACACTTATGGTGCCTCTTGGCTGCCAGACGGAAATGACAGGTGTCACCTTGTTATTTCACTGTCTAAACGCCAGCTCGGGTCCACAGGGAGTTGATTAGTCCATACCTGTTGCCAGATCTACTCGCTTACCCACGGCACATGCCAAGCTCACTAGAGAATAGAGCGATCCCTCTGCAATGGTAATGGTTGGGCTAAAATTAGCTCGCCAGGGGAGAGAAACCGCCGACAGCATGACATGCATTTCTGAAACATGGATATGATTATTATCATATAGAAATTTCTTTGGGGTTCATTCGTCAAGTGTTTTGGAATTTTTAACAAGCTTAGTTGTGTTGCCTGGCTTGATCGGCACTGGGAAAAAATTTGGGAAAGATCTGATGACACTTTATTTGGACAGTCCAATTTTGATACTCAACTGACAAAAAGTGCACGATCAACAAACTGTCACTTGTCTATTTGATGCATCACTACAGACTACTGCATGGAACTGTGAGCCAAGCCTTTAACATAACCAAAACCCCAAGCACTACCTGACTATAGCACTAACATTGACCACAAACATAAGATCAACTCTAGCCCAGACCAGTCTTGTAGTAGAAGATATATGGAGGTATACAGAGCATGCCCACTTCATTCCCTGACTATTTACAGTATGCCCACCTACCTGTCAAATAGCCATGGAAATATATAGAACAGTATACCCACTTTCTCCTCGGTGATCTACCCACCCACCTAGAAGTATACTAACTTCATCAACTATCACCACATTCCTGGACCAGACACTGAATTTATGCCCTTCTACTACTCCTCACACGAGTATCACTTGAAACTCTGTGACTTTTAGTCACTCGTTGAAGTCACTTCACTGAAGTGAAGCTGAGTATCAACACTGGACAATCCAAATCAAGTGTGACCAAAGAATCTGTTCTGCAACCACAAAACCTGGCAGTAAAGGTGGGTTTTTACATCTAATGCTCTTTTTCGACTGGACTTTGCATTTAAATTCAGAAAACACACATCTGTCTCACAGACTAGACATCCAATGTCACCACTCTGTGTGTATCAATCCAAGGCGCTCCTTTTCATTTATAATCACAAATGACCCAGACCACCCGACTCCACCAGCAATTCACTCCCCTTCAATAGGAGCATAGCTATAGACTACCCATGTGCAGGAGGGCCTGTTTTAACAAGAGTAATGTTTCTACAGCCACAAAAGCTTTAAATAAGTAACCTCCCCTTTTAGTTATGAAAAATCAAGTCTGTGGTGTATGCAGTGTTAATCCATGTCTTTGCCTCTGTTGTGTGACCTGTGTTATTAAGTGTTCTTGAAAATCCTGTATTATTCTGTATGTTTTAATTGTTTGGTGTTATGAAAGCACCTACTGTGGTAAACAATTTCCCCTTTGAGGTCAAATAAACTATGCATCTATCTATCTATCTGTCTGTCTGTCTGTCTGTCTATCTATCTGTCTATCTGTCTGTCTGTCTGTCTGTCTGTCTGTCTGTCTATCTGTCTGTCTGTCTGTCTACTCAGTGTGTGCTTTAAGGGACTGGAGGACCGCAGGGGCTACCTCTAGGGCAGGTTTGGACAGGCAGCTGGGACTGGATATAACTACATCACACCTCCCAGCTGTGCTTCACACCACCCCACCTTTAGACTTATAACAATCGTTGGAATGCTCTACATGACCCCCAGATTAAACTCCTACAATAAATAACACTTGTAATCTTTTACCGGTCCAAAATGTAACGAGACAAGGCCTATAACCGTATCACAAAACTACAAGTCCCTATAGGAATATTATAGCAATGTTATGGTAGGAGATTAACCGTCGCCATAAAGTATAAGGGCACAATAAACTCAGTATTTGAGCACCGCAGAGACACTTTAAGACCCCCTATGAATATTACAGTGACACCATAAGATATAAAAACATACCCTAAAGTACTATTGGGTCTACTGGGACTATAGGACTAAAAAAGTCACAATTAACTACCTCAGATTCACTCTTGGTACCTGGAGGAATAATATAGGAATTTAATAGCTCAGGAATTCGTCGTTAGGGAGGCACATCAGGAACAAGACCGATAATCAGTGTCAGAACGATCAGCGTGTATCAGATGGATATTTCCCTGCACACACACACAGCTTCTCTGGCCACAGAAATCTCCTCTTATAATAAACCCGTCGCGCACTCACAGATGCGCACCAGGCAGAGCGCAAGTTGCCCTTCACCTACCGTACCTTTGCCGGTGTGAGTGGCGCTCAGCCCCAGAGCCACTACAGCCAAGACGCCGGCTATTCTCAGCATCTTCTCGGTGGAAATTCAGCCAGGAGAAGGGAGGGACAGCGACGACCTCTTTCCTCTTCTCTCCCCTCTCTCTCTCTCTCTCTTTTCTCTCTCCTTCTCCTTTCCGCCCTCACCCTCTTATTCAACGCCTCAGGTTCTCTCCCCTCTCTTCAAGCTGTGCAAAACAGTTCACTGATATGTGGGACAAGGCAGGGAGCCTGGAGTAGCTGGAAGAGGACCCGGGGTATCCGCACAGCACCGCAGCGTCCGCGTCGCACCGCAGGTTGTGTGGATGGTCGACGCACCAACTAAAGTGGTTTCTGCTGAGATGGGACCGGAGAGCAGCGCACCCCGGGACCAGACCGACCGACGTCACAGGGAGGAGAGAGAGATGGATTCAGGCGCCTTTTTCTCATCCCCCGCCCTCCTCTCTCTCTCCTCCTCCTCTACCTCCTCCCATCTCCTGTCTCTGGAGCATCCCAGCCTACTCATACTGTCCATGATTCCGCCGGGCTGAGGAGGGATAATGCTTCCCGTAATGACAAATACTTTGATAAGCATGCTTGGGGGCCACAAAAGGCACAGAGCGATGTTTAAAGTGGCCCCACAAGCCAAGCCCTGACAAAAATAACGATGGTAATCTATAATACGTTTTAGGAGGGCAATACAAATAACAAAAGAAAAATACTATTCAGTTACTTTAATGTCAAAACCTTATTAAAGCCCTAAAGTAAAAGGAAGGGAAAGGGAATAAGAATACCGTGAATTACCATAAAGTCAGGCCATTATAATCTCACTAATGACTATCACAGATAAGGATATTATAATGATACCACAGAAATTAAAGAATACCATGAAGTACTATAAAGTCTCTGAACTCACTATAATACCACAGGCACACCACTCCCTGTTAGAATATCATAGAAATATTACAGTAATTTTTCGTCAGGGATTGCCTGAGGATGCAATTACATCCTTATGAAACAGTTTTAATTTATCATGAACGCTTTAACAGAAATAGCATGTTATGTAGGCCAATCTACCCTGGTCTTTACTTGATAATATTTTTCAATTCACCTTTTTTTCCCAACAACAAACAAACAAACAAACAGAACATTTTTGTGTTTCTTATTGTAGCCAGTGATATTTCTGGATCAGAACTGTTTAAGCCTGAGGATTTGACATGGCCTTTCGGTGGGGAAAAAAAGGCTGAATTAGATCAATGTTAACATGATTGGTATGCTGTAATGCATCTCCAGCGTTTATCTTAGCATGCAACATGTAAAACTGGTGTAAAACTTCAAGCATTCTCATTTTCATCATGTTACTGAGTGAAATATGCAACAAAATACAACATCTCTGGGCTGCACTTTGCCAGAGAGAAGCAGATTGTTTTCCATGTTGGCAGAAACCTCCTCATTTCATTCCTCAACTGCCTGTAATGTGTGTGTGTGTGTGTGTGAGAGAGAGAGAGAGAGAGGGAGAGAGAGAGAGAGAGAGAGAGACAGAGGGAGAGAGATTGTATGCGTTTTGCATGCTTTTTTGGTTATAGTGCTGGGCGACAGGATAAATAATAACTTTTTCAATTTTCCTGAGTAGCCTATCTCAAAGGAACTTTTCTCTTGGACTATCTCTGCTGGTTAAGGATTATTCTGGGAGGCAGAGAAAATATTGCCGGTGTTATCTATAGTGCAAAAAAATAATACAAACAGATGACAATGCATAGATTTGAATCCACACCATCCAGTGATGAAATTAAATTTGATTTCCACTGTGAAATGACGTTGGAGTTGTATAGCCTACAAAAAGGTTTACTCAGGCTTATGGACAAAAAGGAAAGTGGTTCTCAGTATGGGGACTGTGGAGCACAAGAGGGCCACCAGAAACCCAGAACAACTTACTTTCAAACCAACAGAAAGAAAAATCATGGCTTTTCTAATCATAGTTTTCATTGTCATTACTAGTATCTCCATGCAGACAATTATGAAAAACAACAAAAATCCTCTCCTATCAGTCTGTAGGATGAAAAAATTAGAGAAACCCTGACTTAGAGCAGTATATCCCCCAACATGGTTAGGCTATACAACACACGCAGCCACAAATCCTCCCCAAATTGTACCCATTAATCAGAGAAAGCAAATACAATAACATGAAAACGCTGTGCAAGAAATAACTAATCTTAATCTAGCAGTGCAAGTCACCTGGGAGCTTAGCAGTGTGGGTTATTCTCCACCTTTAATAGGAATTTCTAAATGAGTGAATATACAGCACCTGAAAAAATGAGCACTTTCCTATTTCACCAAGACTATTCTCTCTGAAAAATTATAACCCGCTGCAAATGGCCAATTTTTGTTAGGATTCGGTTTCTGCCCTCGAGGTTTTGATACTTTTCATTACTGACACACATTATGCCCACTAGGCTACCATATCCACCCCCCCTGGGAACACTGAATTGCAAGCTATAATCCAAATGTGATATCACACAGCGTCTGTCTGCCTGTTCAATGCCAAAAGGAAAATTGCAATGAAAAAAAAAAAAAAAAGGTTCATGCATTACACCTGTGTGTGTGATTTTGATAGAGTGACACTGTGAGCAAGCTATTTGTCTCTTGAGAGCATTTCTCTTTTGGAAGATATTAGTGACATATATTAAGGCTGGCCATTTTCACTGTGGGTTGCTAAATGATGACAGAAACAATAATATTAGTGTCAAAGAAGAAGATGAGGGTGGCGGTTTAAAAAATGATGATTATAATGTAGTGCAGTGGTAATATAGCTGTGTAGCTCTGCTGTGAGGGTTGTCAGAGTTTGACTTGACTCTGCCAATACAAGTTCACTCTGATTAGGGATTTACTTTTTTCTTTTTAGATTTTTTTTAAAGGGCCTCGGCCAGTTAGTTCTCATCCAGCTTGGTGCTGAGCCATCTACTGTAGATGCTCCTGGGTAGTTCAAATTATTGACATCTTGAAAATGTCACACAAGGCCCCGTGTGCTCATAAAACAGCTGCAGCAATCACAATGACCTGCAGAGCCCAAATCAGATTAACTTCGAGAAGAAAGTTTGATTATAAGGTCATTGCACTGTAATGAAGTAGATATAATAATTTTGTTTCATATTGATTTTTTTTTTCCAGCAAAATCTCAAGGCAGCGCTGCAGCTCATTCTACATCCATTTATGAACCCCTCCTGCCGAGCCGTGCTGTACTAATGACTCACCCTCCGTGTACCTGGGTGACATTTCAGATTGCTCAACAAGGAACCTTTTGTCGGCAAGCAGGCTTACAGACAGTCGGCAATAACCTGATGGATTATAGATTTTAGACACTTAGCAAAGAATTATGAGTTCCAATAAGTACGCCAGTAGAATAAGATTACATTCTTCAATCAGCAGCAATACAGCAGATAGCAGATAAGTGGTAAGGTGACTAAAACGATATTGCCATGACAGAAATTATATTCCTGTGTTGAGTTTTAGGATACAGAAAGACTTTTTTTTTCCCAAAGCTCATTGTCCATATGGTCTGTTGACACTTATTACATTTACAAAGTCCTCATTGTTGCCATGTGCAGTGTATGAGACCGATGAGCAGTGCTGGGGATTAACTAATTACATGTCATTAAATTGCAAATGTAATTGAAATTGATTACAGTTTCTGAGAAGAAAAAATGTAATTAAATAACAGTTACTAATCAAACAGTTGGTGATTACAAAGGGTTTAAATCTAAATATATTCTTCACAGTGAAAAACTGTAGAGTATGACTTTCACTCTGCTGCTTTGCATCTTTTTGCCGTGCAGGAATGCCCTCTTTTGGCAGATTTCCAACAAAGCTGTTGGGACAGATTTGAGTGCAACACCATCAAAAGTAGGGAACCGTCTCCATGCCTGGACAGGCTTGGCTCATTTGGAGTTTTTTGATTGGCTCTCTTGTTTGAATTTACACGGCCTCTCGTCTGCCAATCAAACCAGCCGACCAGCTGACCAGGTCAAGGCGGTTTGTTGTTTGTGATTGACAGACTTGTGATTTGTTTTGGTGGTTGTGCATGAGGATCGAAACATTCTGAATTCTTAATCCAAGTTATACTGAAGAACTTTGAACAAAGAGTCTTACAGCCAGTGTTGAATACTGCTGTAAAGCTTACACTGCCTCTAAACTCATGTTTTTGCCAAGTTTAAAAAGTTTGTTAGAAAAGTATCCAAATGTAATAAGTCAGATTACTTTGATGAAGTAATTGAAATAGTTACACTACTTATTGCCTTTTTAACAGGGTACAACCTATTGCATTTCAAAAGGAATCTTCTCAATACT
This sequence comes from Myripristis jacobus, assembly GCA_900302555.1. Lineage (NCBI taxonomy): Eukaryota > Metazoa > Chordata > Actinopteri > Holocentriformes > Holocentridae > Myripristis > Myripristis jacobus. Next base: position 11,097 of record OMLB01064569.1, on the reverse strand, counting down.
GACGAAAGGTTTCATTGATATACACACAGCCAGCAAATGCCCAATTAAGAATGCTCTTATACCTACATATGCACACACACACACACACACACACACACACACACACACACCCACACACACACACACTCTGTTTTAATCAAGTTTTTGAACCGAGCAGATCAGTTTCGGCGTCTCTGTGCACACAAAGTCTGATATACACTGATAGTACAAATTACCAGCGACATTTACTCTTTTCGTGAAGCACAGTGTTGAGGTGAGTCCAAGTACAAGCCATTATCTCTCATTGATTTCCCTCATTAGACGTTAACCAATCACAGATGAGGAGATGTAGATAATGACAAACTGATGAGCTGGAGAGGGACTTGTAAACTTTGAGACAAGTGAGATTTAGACTGAAACTCAATTTCAGGAAGAGGCCCCTAATATTTTGTTCCTTCTGTATATAGAAAAGCACACGCGCGCACACGCACGCACGCACGCACGCACGCACGCACGCACGCACACACACACACACACACACACACCTTAACTTGATCATTTACTGAACACATGGAGAGAACAATAAGCCCATCTTCTTCACTGCCAAAACCAATGGTCCATTGTGCTATTCTTTATATAATCATATGGAGACGTGGATATCTTACATGT
>OMLB01064568.1:0-12605 GCA_900302555.1 Myripristis jacobus | reverse complement strand
CCAATCAGTATGCAGTTAGTAGCTTGAAAATGACTGCACAATGACCCATGGAGCAGTGTGTGTGTGTGTGTGTGTGTGTGTGTGTGTGTGTCAGCATTACAGAGCAGTAGAACGACAAGTGTTTGAACTATACTGATTATAATGAATAAGGACAAATTCTTTGTTTTACTCTGTTCCTCTGCTGCATCAGTCAGGGAGATAGCACAGCAAGTCAATATGGTTGCTCAAGCATAAGCCTCTCTCTCGCTCTCTCTTTCACTCCCTCTCCCTCTCTCTCTCTCTCGCTTCGTCCGTCACCTTCACAGGCTGTTTCAGTCGCTGCCGCTGAGGAGCCATGGATTTGAAAAGATTAGATACTTTAGATGGTGTGTCTGCCATTACCAGCTGGGGCAAGGCAATTAACCTGCTTCATATGTTTCATCTGAGGCCAAACACAAAACAAGTTAATTCGTCCCAAGCAACAGGGACCTCACTTTATTAGTCTCACGCAAAGAGAGAAAGTACAGAAAGCACAACTCAAATACTGCTTTATTGCATTCCCTTTTCCAATTAGCCGCTGCCATCTTAAATCTTAACAGGTTCTGAAAATATGGGCTGATTACCTATGCAAATGAGTGGAAAGCTATAATAAAGCTGTCAACAGAAATAAACGGGTTTAACAGAGGAGACTGTTGCAGTCCTGTACATTGCCCGCCAGGCTAAACAAAGAGCGACAACATTCATGAAGCGCTTAAAAAAGAGAGAACGTGGCAAAGTGGCCGTGTTCAGAGGGCAACCTGCGTTTACGAATATACCTACAGCTGGAATTTGGCCAGGACTAGTCAGCACACTGAAACATACACTGACTTCTTATGGCAGATGTAGAGCACAGCTGGAGCCCAGTTCCCTTTTGGATTTGGTTACTCAACATATAATTTGAAGCTGCTTTGGTGCTAGAAAGTGGAGAAAGTAATCCAATTAATTTCAAATTATCATGATGAAGCCTTAAGTGGCATATGGATTGTAAGTAATTGTTATGATTTGAATATTGCCCTGTATTGTGTTGAAGGTTGTAATCTTCAAGGAAAAATAAGCATTTGACTATTAATCTGTTAATTCTGTATGTGACTATTTGCAGTTGGAAGGAAAGTCCCTCACACTTGTTGTCACTCTTGTTTTGTCTAGTTTGTGTGCATGTATGCGTGTGTGTGTGTGTGTGTGTGTGTGTGTGTGTGCCTGTGCATGCGCTCAGGGATTTTCTTTCAGTGATCTCCCCTTCATTCTCTCAAAGTGAAAGCCTTGAGTAGGTGGGCTACCCATTCTCCATAAACAAAACAAAACGGTTTGCTATTGTGCAAATGAGTTCCTTCAGTCAAACTAATAATATAAGCCAATCAAAGGCATTCAGACGATGACAAGTTGCAAGAACATAAGAGTGGAAAAACACTTCACATTCAAAACCCAAATAACCTTCTCTAGTCTGCCAGGGGGCAAACCCATTTACTTTACTCTGAAAATTGAACTTATTCGATTAACATGTTTACTCTCATCAGAAAATTCATTCCTTTCATGTTTGTGTGCATGCATGTGTGTGTGTGTGTGTGTGTGTGTGTGTGTGTGTGTGTCTGTGTGTGATTGTGTTTATACCCTGATGTAGACAGAGAATCAGTGCTGCGCTTGATTTGTTGTCAGTGGGCGGCTCATATTGCTATGTGTGTATATATTACTGTATTTGTACATGCACTCCCTTGAGGGAATAGCTTTGCTCTAAAAATCATACATAGGTTATATACTGCTTCCTCCGAGACCTTTATGAATATGTATCCCCACAACCAGTCACACACTGAGGCAAAATTAGAAAAAGAGGAGATGTAATAACACGGAAGATGGAACACATCATTCGCACGTATTTGTAATTATCGCTCCTGTAATCTGCGCTTCTCTGAAGGGAAGCCTCAATTGCATAGTGCTATACCACTTATGCTAATTAGCCACGGTGCATAACTTAATTGTATGTATGGAAATGTAAATGGGTACATTTAAATAAAACTAAAAAAAAAAAAACAAACACTCAATCTCTACCGATCTCCATCTGCTCAGTTTGCTTCGTACAATTTCCAGAGACCACAGGAGACCACCAGGAGATAAAAAACATTGGCGGGAGATGGTGGGGTGTATGATGTGGAGCAGCACTGCACAAAAACAATGCACGGCTAGCTGCATGGCCGGCGGTGTGATAAGTTAGATTCGGAAAGCGGGAGAGGAGGGAAGGGAAGGGGGAGTGGGAGGCAGGGGGAGTTTGAGGGAAAATTGGGAGCTGAAGCAGCGCTGGTGTCAAGGAGAAGGAGGGCGACAGAAAGTGAGTGAGCCAGGTGGGGAAGTGGCTGCTAAGGAGACAGGGAAGAATAAGAAAATAGATAGGTGAGAGAAATTGCAATGCATAGATTTAAAAAAAAAAAAAAAAACAGTGAGAAAAAGTGAATCAAGGTAGGTGAAGGAGATAGACAGGCAAAGAGGGAGAGGAGGCAAAGACAATTGAGATGGAGAAAGAGCGCGAGAGAGAGTAAGAATCTAGTTAGTCTACTTGACGTGCTCGGTCCTTCCTCTGCTACTCTCTGGGGCGTCCCATGCCTGCAGATAAAGGCTGGAGAAAGTAAGACCGACAGCCTGAGTTAGAGTTTTTGTTTGTGTGTGTGTGTGTGTGTTTTTGGGTGTGCAGTAGCCTGGCTGCATTGTCTGACATTGCGCTTGTGTGTGTTCACTGGCGTTTGTGAGAACAAACTCTGCTCTGTCCGTGGCATTCGTTAACATGCCTTTGAGAACGCATCAATATCCAGTCTCTCCAACCAGCCTCTCTCTTCAACAATCTTTGAATGTTCCAGATATTCTGTAGTGCAGCCTGTTAATATTTGAGTATGAGACAAAACTGGAAGCTGTCACGCCACACTGTTCGTCAAAATGTGCTCGCCTCACAAACAAAAACAGTTGCAGTGCTAGCTGTGCATTGTTAATTCGCAGGCAAGGCCCCCAAACCATCATGGAACGGACAATGAAGCTGCTCAGAAAATCCATGGTCTTCAAGTCTGTGCACTTGACAGCAGTGTCAAGATTTTATCGATTCCATGCTCATGAAGTACAGATAAACACAGAAGCAATAACATTACATTATCTGAAACAAAGAGCCCAATTGTGGAAGCATTGGTGGTGTCCAAAGCGTTATTATGTGTTATATTTTGGGGTGTTTTTCACCATGAATTTAGTGACAACTTGCAGTCTTTATAGCTGAATCAACACAACTGCCATCATGTTGTCTTCTGACTCTCAGTGGAAATCAACCACAAAACATAGAAGCTGTGCTGGACCAGTCACAGATCCTGCGGTCCTGCGTTACATTTTTGGAGAGAACGCTATAGCGTCAACTACAAGGAGCAATCGACACCGATGGCTTCTGGCATCGCAATGGCAAATCATAGAGAATGGCCAAAGAGAAAGGCAAATCATTCTCTAAAGATGGAAATGTTACCCTAATGTTTAGGAGGTGACTTTATGCAAAGGATAATCCTCGATGAGGCGGTCCTATATTGAAAAATAATGACCAAAGCGAATGACCCCCACCCTGCACATCAGTTGTAAAAAGAAAAAAGTTGCAATAAAAGTTTCCTGCTGCTGTGGCCCAGTACAATAGCAAACAGGATTCTGAGTATTTTAATGTAATGACCAATCAAAGATCTACAGTTGATGGTGTTTTTGGGATGGTGGATTTTTATTTATGTATTTTTGTGCTCTGTACAGAGTCGCTTTGCTTCAGAAGCTCTCAGCAACCATCTAACACCCCCGACTGTGTCAGAGAAGGCCAAAGGATGGACCGCATGCAGCTATCTTACATACTGGAGTGAGATGTCTGGGTAAGTATCTGTTTGATGCATTTTTTAATAAATACCGCCTGCATTCCATTCATTTGTTGAACACATATCTACGTTATATCTAACGCACTTGTGCAGAACATATTAACACACTACATCTATCAAAGGTAATAACACAGTGATTGTGCTGAAAGCAACACATCCTGTGTTGTCCTTAACACACAGGTGTGTTTAAGAAATACAGTAGAAACCACTTGTAATGATCACATCCATTAAAAAAAAAATGTCACCAGCAATGTCACTGGGAATTGCAAATGGACCATCGTAAGACCTGGTAAAACAACTGGCACAATTAGGACACTGTGTTTTTCAATCCAGCAGTTTAATTCAACAAAGTTATTGCACATATAAAACCTGTCAGCACTCACTTGTTGACAGCAGTCAGAAGGACCTTTTGTTCAGATGTTGCCAAGTCAAGCACCTCAAAGAAACTGGCTTCTGTACAGCTCCTCGGGGGTTCATCATTCACGCTGCGCAGCACCATCATCAAGGCGCCATGGTGGTCAACACGCTGGAGGCAGGACAAATGCATGGATCAGTGCGTTGTCCTGTGTGTCTTCATACATCCTGTGGGAGAACACTTCTTACCATTATGTGCGCTGAGCATGCTTACAGTGGACTGCGCTTTGTCTGAATGACTCACTCCAGCTCTTCCACGGCAGAGGACATGTGGAGACAAATATTCAAGCCCAGGTGAACTTCAAACTGCATCATCAGTGTGTTCACCCCAGGAGCTTTCCTCGCTGCCTTAGTATTACCCAGTGCGCTTTTCGTCCAATATGTTACACACAGCCTCATAATTGTTAAACAGGGAGCTCAGTTCTGATGTTTTGCAGGTCCAACGCGTCTAGCTGCCAGCCATATTGGCAGAGAGAGATACACACACTTTTTAAAAAGATGTCAAGCCTTTTAGTGAGATCATGTCATGGATGTCATGCAAAACACATCGGGTACCTCTCACCATTGGACACATCATGTTGAGGCTGTGGTTGACATATTGCATCGAAATGGCTCTCAGGTTTTTATCATTAAATCGTTTAACCATGCCTAACATCTTCATCTGCAGCACGGACACACCATTGCAATTCTGACTCCACATCCGCATAATATAAAGGGCTGCAGCAGCAAAGGATGTCTTCGGTTATGTCCATTATGGACTGCGAATCAGTGTGAAGGCAGTCGTGCAGCCCATTAAAATACTCGTTCACCATGTAGTCGCTCAAGACACATCGAATGGAAAGCTCTCTGTGACTTCTGTCCCTGGTCTGAACCACTACCATTCAGCAGTTTTCAGCACCTTGGACTGTGAACAGCAGCATTTTGAGCAACACACGGTACATGTCCTCTATTAATTCAATTGGAATCTCATGGAAGGGAAACTTCCCTGTCACCATGACTTTTTCGAGGACCTGGCTCTTTCTGGCCGCCATGGCAATCAGCTGGTGAAAATTTGACTTTTTTGCACATGCCTCTTGATGGCAAGTCCCTGCCACATGAGAAATCGCAGACAGTGCAGTTGCTCCAGTATGCCCACTTGCCTCGGCAATGCTCAAAGGCCTGCTGTCTGACCAGCTGCACATCAACTGATGCCGGCGAGTAGGTCAGCCTCTTCGGCACAGCCTCCCTGTGTGCAGCATTTCTCTCGTGGTTGTCCAGAATCTGGGGACGTTTTTTTTTCCACTTGTGCCTCCCTACACCTGAAGAAAATTCTTTGCCACATTTTGCGAATGTGACGAGGTTGCAGGACACAGCGAAACGGCACACATGACATATCAATCACTTTTGTGCACTACACAGAACAAACCAGCCTCTGTTGGTGTACAATTCTGGGTAACAGTAGCACTCCACCTTCCCATATGCGGTGGTAGTGTACTTCTTTGAGATGACTGGCTGACTTGAGGTGTCATCCTCCTGGCAGGTGGTGCACTCTCTCCCACATCTGACAGCTCCCCTGGCAAGGATACTGTAGACCTACACTTGGTCACAAAACCAATTTGCTTTGCACAAACCTTTTTTAGCCAGTGGCTCATTCATTTTGTTAGATACCTAGCCCGGTACCTGCATAATGTACAGTGGTAAGAAAGCAGGAAGCTAAGACAGCAGGCCACTATGTGCAGTTAACAAACACACGTCACACACACGCACAAATCACAATCAAATTTTATTTGCATGTCAGATCACTTTTATTTCATTTCAGTTAAATTATGGTTGATTGTGATTTGATTTAAAGGTCCAATATGCTAGAGTAGGCTTCTGTTATGACATGTAACTGTGATCAATATAAGTGGTTTCACACATGATGTGCTATTTTTAACAAATCTGTTGTAAGAGTGAAAATGATATCTGTCATCACCTCCTGTGTTAGTTTCAGGCATGCAAAAATACAGAAAGGCAGGTGGAAGCATTTTGAAATTGTCATGTGTCTTGCCTTGAGAGACAAATACCCAGCCACTGCCTCAGTCAGTGCTGATCTGGTTGTGTTTTCTAGGACAAGGTGCTATGAGCTGATTTAACTGGTGGACACACTGGTTGATAGCTAACTGTAATTGTCAGCCAGTGAAAACACCATAAGGCAAGGTGACTGTGTCCTACACTGGACCTTATCTCTGATAAGTAAAAAAAAAAGCTAAGGGCAAAGTAGAACACACTTAATGGAGTGAACACAGACACAAATGCAGAGGCACACACACACACACACACACACACACACACACGCGCTCCTACAAACTTTTTAGTAATCTCACCCTACAGGCAAGAGGAAAAAGCAGATTCGATGCTGAATCAGTAACACCAAACCCCAGACGGTTTTTAGCACTAATTCTCTTTCACTTTTCCTCCCCATCATTCACATCAACAACCACTGAAAGCCTCGTAGTGTTGAGACAAAATGCCCTTTCCGTGCACTGTCCTCTGCGCAGTGTGTCTTCATTCCTATCCTTCGCATTCCAACCGCTATTATCAGAGATAGATTTGCTACTCAGTAAAAGAGCAACATTGGAGGGAAAAAAAAGTATTGAGGCCGCTGTGGCATTTTCTCCCCTTCACATTCTCCTTGCCAGGCATATGCTCTGCTCCGCCATTTCCATCTGAGCCACCAACTCACAGCCCGACCTACTACCACCTCCTGTGTTGGCCGGGAAAGTAGATTACAGAGAGAAAATGTCATAAACTCTATGGAAAGGAAGCTTAGGTTGTCAATTATACATGTGCCACTCTGCTACTATCTCTGACTCTCTCTCTCTCTCTCTCTCTCTCTCTCTCTCTCCACCCACTCCAAGCAACTTGGCTTGCTCTCTTCCTCTTTCTCCCTCTTTCTATCATTTCCTGTTCCTGACATCTGTCTTTTATCATGTTGCCACAACCCCCCTCACCCCCATCCCACCACCACCATCACCACCACCACCCCATATGGACGCTGGGGGGAATGTGAGCTGGTTGTCACAACTGAACCCAAAATATTCTGATGGGTTGAGATCCAGCAGTGTTGGGGTAGGAAAATGGGTGACTGCACTGAAAGCAAGTGGAAGCGCGTTGTTCTACATGCACACGGCTATATAAATAAACCACAGTTTAAGAGGACCCAAAGCGAAGGGTGAAACTAGTGCAAAGAGCATGGCTCCGCTCAAAAATCGAGCTTCTCCAGGATTTCTGTCCGAGGGCGCATTCACAGCGTGGAGAATTCATTCTCTGAAGTGTTTGCTAATTTAGTTTGATTCGTTCAGCCAGGTGAGAACAAGTCAGGTGGCACCAAATAACTGCAGCGAGACGCCTGAAAATGTGAGTCTCAGTCCTCTTTCAGGTGAACTGGAGTGCAGTTTGCTTGAAGTAAGAACGTAAATCAAACCCAGCATAAGAAATCACCCCAAAACGCTAGCATCTCTAACCTGTTGGGATAACCTGACCTGACTGCACCTTAGGCATTGCATTAGATTTCTCTCTCTCCCTCTCTCTCTCCTTCAAAAATACTCAGCATGTAAATGAAGCCACTCCACAACGTCCCTCTCGCTCTCTTTCTGAGGAGTTATCGCAGAGGTCTAGTGGCTACCGCTGAGCACCGAGGAGTCCCAACACTTCAACATGTTTCATAACAGTGTGGGGCACTGGCTGTGATAATGACTCTGACACGTGTGTAGGTAGATCCGCTGTTGGGAAATGACACAGAATATGTAATTGCGTGTGCGTTTCTTAACGGCTGAGCAAGTGAGAGAGAATGAAGAGAGGAATGCAGAAGAGGAGGCATGCAATCACACCCATACATTAACTACTCATAGGGGCACTCATAGCTGCACAGACACCTTTCTAGCTGTATTTCTGGACTGCTGCTGCCAACAGTTTATATTTTTGCCCATTATTCAACATCCTTATTTTTCAATTTTGCAGAATTCCAAGGATTCAGTGTTTCTCACAGATTTCAGTTGTTACCAGGATCTGATTTGGACCACTACTCTAATAAAATCTATGCAAATGAAATTCTTGTTATTATTCTTATAGTGTTATCATATGCATCACCCACAAATCATGTGACATCAGTGAAGCAGGCACCTGTCATTCTTAAATTTCTTCTTCTATGGGGCTGGTGGGGTTGGAGATGATGAGAAGGTTCAGCCATCATTTTTGGTGCTGCAAGAGAATCTTTTGTGTTTCGATTTCAAGTTTTGATATGTCACCTCCTTTGGGAAAAGTATTGTACCTACATCATTAGGGTGAATCTAAACTGTGTCTCAGCGCTGACAGGACAGGTGTATTTTTACATAAATCCCTTGCCTGGCAGATTTCACTGCAGATTTTACAGACTGCCACTGGTAATCAGGAAGGAGCCTCCATCATATTGGCAGTGGACCAGTGTTTCCCAACCCAATTCTGAAGATCCTCCCTCTCAATTCAGAAAGTTTTTGTTCCATTTTCATTCTTACACAACTGCTCCAATTAAGTGCTACATACTTTCATGCTAACCCTGTTCCAGTAGATGTGGCTCCACTGCTCAACCACTTGGAAGGAGGTGATTAAGGACAGAGCTGGGGTAAAAACTTGCAGGTCGGGTGTTTTGAAGACTGGACTGGGAATCACTGCTGTAGGCAACATTGATTGGTCAATATTCAATTTTTAATAACAGGCCAATAAAGGCCAACATATTGGTATAACACTGCTTTTTCCATTTTTTTCTCTGCTGGCTGACTTGCCTGGTATTATTTGGGTAGTTGGTGCTATTGTCGTACAGAATGTCTTCATTAGGCTCAGCAACTCACAAAGCACCACAAGGTAGAGCAGCGGATAGAGGCTTTACCTAGATCTCTAGTCATAGAACAAATGGATGTTGGGAAGAGCTTGCCCTTTATTCATCTCACCTGACCGTTTTAATCTACATTTTCAGACCTGCCTGTACTTTTACATCTTAATGTATGTGGATCTTTGATCGAGGGACTCATTATCACTGCTGTATGAGAGTGGGTGTGTAAAATTACAAAACAAAGCAAATGAAGTAGATGATAAAGAGCCAGGGGGAGGGAGACAGACTGACAGAAACAGTAAGATCTCTCCCTGTAACTCATCAGTGTACCTGTCTCTCTATTTACTATGTAGCACGAGCAGGAATTCAGGCTGTCAGCCTAAAAGATAGCAGGCAGGTTTGCTTTACAAAGCCTAAGCTCCTGCCAGTATGCCGTGTCCTTTTCACATTACTCTCACATCTCACTTCTGGGCAAATGTCAATGCAGTTGGGAGAGCTTTGTAGATGTATACGGAAATAGAAAGCATTCTGCTATTATAATTCTTTCCTCGATATCTAGAGATAATCAATAGTGACTGGACTCTCACACCATGATCATTATTGTTTTCCTTGGACTGAAGACATCCACTGATTTTTAGGTAGCAGTAGAGGGAGCAGAAAAGCACTACAGCACTGGGTGAGCTCCTTATTATTGTTACTATAGTTGGTGCTGGAGTGAACCACAAGCCTGTAGATGTACATGCGGGTGTGTTACTGTTACATTACATCCGTATCTCTCTCTTCCCTGCATGTACAGTCTAATGATCTACCATCACTTTTGAAACTTTATCCATCCCATCCTCCTGACTGAGCAGAGAGACACATCCATATTGATGATCTACTGTACCTGTACCCTCCAAAGCCCCCTACAATACACACGTACACACACACACACACTCACATACACACACGGCTAATAAATTGCACTACCTCCTCAGACACAATAGAGCAATATGATAAGCATTGATCGTGGTGTTCGCCTCATATCGCTAATAGATGCACTATAGTCTCATGCCGTTGTTTCCAAATGATCTCCCCAGTTATGACACTAAAGGGCCAGTCTGCTACAAAACCACAGAGATCAATCCTTACTCGGCTCCACTATTGGCTAACACTGGCATCATCCGTCATGGTGCTGCAGCTACGCCTCTGTAATACCCTTCATACCGTCTGGAATTATTCCAGTTCTTAAAATAGTGTCAGGGAGTTGGAAGAAGGTACAGCACACTATGAGGAAGGAAAACGAACGCAGAGACAAAGAGAGGGAGAATATGAAAGGGAGGAAAAATGACTGCGGTAGAGTCGGTAAAGAGGGCTCCTATTAGGGCTGTGGAGGGAGAAATATTGGCCAGTGCAGCCATGTGCCGTTTGTCCTCGTCAGGCTCTTAAATAGAATCAGGATCAATTATTCATATGGTCCATAACTGGCGATAAATGTTAGCCGAGACACAGCAGCTTGGAGAGAAGTCTGAAAGCAAAGTTAGAAGCAGCTGTAGACAGCCTCGACCAAACCACCGAAAAAAAAAAAAATTATACATCGCACAAACTAGCCACATTTAAAAGCAATTTGCTGACTTGTTTGAATGTGGTAACCACTGGTAATTACGTGATAATCTACAAAAATGCAATACAGCCATGAACCCAGCTGATCCACACTAATAACAAATCATTCTGGTGTGAAATCATAATGCATGCAGGTTACAATATCGCACAATCACCACAAAACTCATCATGTGAACAATAAACATCCTCATTTGTATGATAGCTATTAAAACAAATTTCATGTTGACAATAGCCATTATTGAGCCGAAAAGTACAGTAGCCGTGTTCACATCTAAAACTATATTTAGGCCAGGTGCTGCATGAAAGAGTCATGAAATTAGGTTAATCTGTACACTGCATTAAAGCGCCTGAATACTTTCTTAAACACAATACAGTGTTTCAACCCTAAGATTGTCATCAGGCAAAACCAATCAAAATGTGCATTAATGAGATATCTGCTAATGTAACCCTTAAATTCCACTATAAAACAAAAAGCGTTTAGGAGATTAGCTCACTCATCCCTTCCTTCCTGTACGGTTATATGAACATAGACACCAAAGTCCACAGTCTCGGTCCATGATAGCTCAGTGGGTCTAGGGTCCAGGCTAACACTTAGATAGATAGATTTACTTTATTGATCCCAACCTGGGAAATTCTTGTGTTACAGCAGCATCAATAGAAATCTAAAATAAAGTTATGCAGAAGTATATACAATTAAGACAATAAAGGCTAAATATACAGTAAAATAAATGATGGTCCAACTAAACGCAAACCGGATGGGATGGCATGTCGCTGCAGGATGCTGTGGTAGCCATGCTGCTTCAGTGTGCCTTCAATTTTGAATAAATCCCCAGCAGTGTCACCAGCAAAACACCCCCACACCATCACACCTCCTCCTCCATGCTTCACAGTGTGAACCAGGCATGTGGAATCCATCCATTCACCTTTTCTGTGTCTGACAAAGACACGGCGATTGGAACCAAAGATCTCAAATTTGGACTCATCAGACCAAAGCACAGATTTCCACTGGTCTAATGTCCATTCCTTGTGTTCCCTGCTTGCTGCCTCTCCTTAGCAGTGGTTTCCTAGCAGCTATTTGACCATGAAGGCCTGATTGGCGCAGTCTCCTCTTAACAGTTGTTCTAGAGATGGGTCTGCTGCTAGAACTCTGTGTGGCATTCATCTGGTCTCAGATCTGAGCTGCTGTTAACTTGCAATTTCTGAGGCTGGTGACTCGGATGAACTTGTCCTCAGAAGCAGAGGTGACTCTTGGTCTTGGTCCTCATGTGTGCCAGTTTCGTTGTAGCACTTGATGGTTTTTGCGACTCCACTTGGGGACACATTTAAAGTTTTTGCAATTTTCCAGACTGACTGACCTTCATTTCTTAAAGTAATGATGGCCACTCGTTTTTCTTTAGTTAGCTGATTGGTTCTTGCCATAATATGAATTTTAACAGTTGTCCAATAGGGCTGTCGGCTGTGTAGTAACCTGACTTCTGCACAACACAACTGATGGTCCCAACCCCATTGATAAAGCAAGAAATTCCACTAATTAACCCTGATAAGGCACACCTGTGAAGTGAAAACCATTTCAGGTGACTACCTCTTGAAGCTCATGGAGAGAATGCCAAGAGTAAAGGGTGGCTATTTTGAAGAAACTAGAATATAAAACATGTTTTCAGTTATTTCACCTTTTTTTGTTAAGTACATAACTCCACATGTGTTCATTCATAGTTTTGATGCCTTCAGTGAGAATCTACAATGTAAATAGTCATGAAAATAAAGAAAACGCATTGAATGAGAAGGTGTGTCCAAACTTTTGGCCTGTACTGTATGTCCGGTTTTCCTCAACTTTTTTTGTTGGCTTGGTCCAAAGCGTCTCGTATAGTAGAATC
>OMLB01064567.1:56428-77072 GCA_900302555.1 Myripristis jacobus | reverse complement strand
TTTTTGTATCGGTGCAGGAGAACTTTGAGCAGAAACACGACCTGGTGATTGAGGAGACAGAATTAAAACAAGTTGTCTACGTCTTTGGCTGCAACACCTCCACAGTGCAGGTCAAGGGCAAAATCAACTCCATCATCATCGGTGAGTTTCCGCTGGTAAGGAGGTGGCATTATTGAATCTCAGGTGGAATTTGTCATTTCTCCTCCTCAACATGTTTTTATTTGTGATCCACAGACAACTGTAAGAAGCTGGGCCTGGTGTTTGAGAACGTGGTCGGTATTGTGGAAATCATCAACTCTAAGGCCATTCAGTTACAGGTGAGCAAACGTGACGTCTTCACCAGGTACAGCAGTATTTCTCATTTAATGTCCGCATAAAGGCTCTGCTTAAACTCTGCCTGGATATTCAGTATCTCACTGGTAAATTCAAACGTCTTTGGTTTTAAAAGCACATGCCATCCCCGAGTTAAAGTTTATTTGACTGTTGCATATGTACTAAGTTCTCTTGAAAGACTATGTAAGATAAAATAATAAGTGAAGTAAAATATCATGTATCAACATACGGTATCAACATGTGATGAATGTTTTATTTATAACATACACTCACCTATCTGTGAGCATATTACCACCATTATTACCACTATTATGCCACTGCTATTACTATTATACTATTGTTATACTATTATATTATTATTTTTACTATAATTATACTATTACTATACTATTATTATATTATAATATACATTATTACTCTGATCTTTACATGTGGCACAAGTTAGTGGTGCAGTAGCAATTACAGTGACAATGCACTCATATATTATACATTATATTTATATTCCATACTTATTTTATCTCATGTTGTTTTGTTATGTTGTTTGTTGTTGCTGTTGTTGTTTTTCTTGCACAGTTCCCATCAGCCGTATATTTTGCATGTTGGATGCATGATTATAAATTTGCTTTGACTTGATATTTGCATACATTTGCATACCTACTTGTAGAATGCTTTCCTTGCGTAGGTGTTGGGTAAAGTGCCGACCATTTCCATCAACAAGACCGAGGGCTGCCAGGTCTACCTGAGCAAAGACTCCCTCAGCTGTGACATTGTCAGTGCCAAGAGCTCCGAGATGAACATCCTGGTACCTGTGGGAGACGACGACTACGTGAGTGTCTCGGCTAGAGAGGCGTGAGAGAGAAACCAGTCATTTATTCTCTGTGCTTATGCCTGAGTGTGTGTGTGCAAGCATGAGTGTGTATTCATGCAAGCTTTGTTGGATTCTCCATGTTTATAGTGGCTGCATTTTGTTCTGGGTTGTTCCACAGAGGGAGTTTCCCGTCCCGGAGCAGTTCAAAACCGTGTGGAACGGCTCCAAACTGGTGACAGAGCCCACAGAGATCGCCGGCTGATTGCAACGTCTTCATCACCACCACCACCACCATAATCAAGGTCATCATTTCAGACGTAATATATATTGCTGTTCTGCTGTTCTCATTATGTTTCAATAATTAAAAGGGATCTTTCACACAGACACCGAAACATTTCACTATGGGTCAGTTCGTTGTAGGCATATGTGTAGCTCATCTCGCACTTTGAAACTGTTGATTGTTATGAACTTTGAAACTATTGATGGTCTGTAATTGTCTGAAGCTGATTTTCACTACCTACAAACCTAAGTAACTCTGCTACAAAAGCACTGTAAAGACAAATTGTGCAGCATAAAAGAATATTCATTTGGAAGAGAAAGGATATTTTAGCTTTGAACACATTTAAATTTGAAAATGCGCACTACAAAAATTGTATTTTCACTGTCTTACATTTCTGTGCCATAGCAGTAAAGGCATTTATGTAAGAATGTATAACTATTGATATGTAATCAACAATCTGGACAGGTCCTCTTGTTAGCCTCAGATATTGTTACTGTAAGGGACATATATTTTGACTTTAATATACCTCTGTACTCTACTTTGAATGTCAAGTTTCATTGTGTTAGTGTTGCAGGATATTTCAGAAATTAGTACAGTTGCACATGACAGACTAAGATAAAAAATTATACATTAATATACATTTGGTGGCCAATCACACAAGCCTTATATTTTAGTCAAAAGTATGGTACTACTTGGTATTACAGCACATATGTATGATGTTTTTTTTTCTATCTATTGAAATGTATCTTACAGTTTATCATTTTAGTCATGTAGCACTGAGCAGCAGCATTTTTTTATGCTAAATACTTCATCTCCAGCAATGCTGCTATTGCACAGTTTGTATGATGACTGCAATAAGAAGGTCGGTCATGCTGCTGGAGATGTAACATTAAATAAAGTAATGAAGTACTTGGCTACTAATAAGTTTCTCTTAGATGAACAAGTTATGTTACAAGCACTGTGTTTATATGCCTTAAAATACTGACATTAAAGGTATCTAATGTCCACTTTCACACTTATCCTATTGCGTATATTCTTGTGTACGTCACTATATTTTGTATTAAAATGTAGAGCTGGTACCAGCATAGGGGCAAAAACAAGTGTACACCAATAACACATTTCACAACTTTCAAGTCACACAAAAAGGATGTGATGTAACTGTGTAGCATTTTTTCCAAATAAAATCAAAACCTCCAGCACTGGTTTGTGGCCAGAGTTTATTATTACACAAGACAGCTGCATGTTGAGAGATGTACGATAGTGATAAAGACAAAAAGAAACAAAACATCACAAAAATAGGCTCTGACTTGGAACAACAGAGAGAAAGGCTAAAAAAACCCAGAAGTGCAGGGGACAAACTACAGAAAAAAAGTAATGTAATTATAGACTTGTATCTCACTTACAGTAAGGATAACTGATTTCAAGTACTTACACAGTAAAATAAAAAAGGCTTATTTACAAAAATCTACATTCAGACATCTCAAGGACGACTTACAAAACAAACCCTGAACTGAACTGGACACTCTCCTCACAGGACTCCCAGATTATGTACAATCTATAAAAAAAACTGTCAATGTTTGATCACCATATTTCCCTGGGAGTCTTGAGTAAAGAGCATCTCCTCTTCCTCATCCTCCACCAAGGGTTTGTAAGCACCAGCTCTCCTCATTATCCCTGTGCTTACATTAGTGTGATCTTTGAATGGACTCCTGGCGTGCAGGCCGCGGTGTGCTATCACCCTGAAGCCCTCAGAGTCCTGGGTGAACAACATGGCCAGACTGTCCTCTTCAGCCTCTCTGCAAGCTTGTTTTGGCGCACATTTCTTTAGAGGAGAGCCATTCGATTTTGTCCACTTGCACGGAGAACTGAGGCTCTCTTCCTCAGCCGTCCTCCACAGCGGCTTTGGAATGGGTTTTTGAGACGATGCAGGTTTTGCATCTGCCCATTTACGGATTGAAAGAGGTCTGAGAGGAGAGAGGGATGGACGCTTGTAGGGAGATCTGGAACAGGATGATTCGCTGTTTTCTTTCTCGTCATCCAGCTGAGATGAAGGAGGGGGTTTGTGAGACTTCTGAGTGGAGGTTGTCCCTTCTGCACCCATCCAAATCCCAAAAGCCTCCTCACTTACAAGACTTTCAAGGAAAGCTGACCCAGAGTCTGTGGCCTTGTTTGCTTCGAGGTGTTTCTGTTGAGCGATGTCAGCTTCACTGTCAGAATTGAGAGTCATGTGCTCATACGGCTTCATTTCACTGGAGTCCTTTGATTCTTGACTATGCTGACGGCTGCTACAGGTGAGAGACTGCTCCTTCGTCTGACTGCACTCTTGTCCAAGAACACCACCCTTAGCTGACCGTGAAGAGGGTTCAGTGAGTCTCCTCTTCCTCTCTGGCTGATTCATCTCCTTATCAGACTCCTCTTCAGATTCATGCTTCGTGTTTAGTGTAAGGGTATAGCTTCCCTCACAGTGTTCCCCCCACACTGGTGCCTCATTTTCAGTCAAATTTTCACTTTGCCACTCATAACCTGCACCCTCCCCTCGAACATCAACGTCTGATCTCTTGATGTGGCGCTCCTCTGTGTTAAACAAGTCGCACACATCAAGATCCATATCACGTTTTCGTTTTGTCCCAGATGTGGATGTGGATGAGGTAGAGGTGGTAGAGGTAGATGATGAAGAAGACAAGTCCTCTGGATCTGTGTTTGCTACTTCAGATCTGGATATCTTATTGAGAACTGTGTGTGGAAGAAACAGGAAAATATGTTCACCCAAAAAGAAAGAGGCTGAGGGCATGTCATACATTCAAGACACATAACAGCTCCACCAGCTCGTGACTGATCTGGAGGATAATAATAATCCTTGGAGTGTATTTCCATAACTTGTTGGCAGCAGGGCTGCAGCTACTTACTTCTGCGTTGAGGTACAAAGAAGGAGGATATGGAGCTCTGTTTGGTGTTTGGCATTTGAATTTTGGTCTGAGTGAAGTTCAGAGCCACAGCCAAACTGTATCCTGAACCTGGAGCCAAGGGGTTCAGCAGCTTAGAAATGGGGCGGGCGAGTCGTTTCTGAAACATACACAGAAAGTTCAACTCAGAATACAAGACTAATGTGACACAAAATTATAATTACAGAACAGGGGTGTAGTCGTTCGCCTTTTTCACAATGCCGTTTGTACTTTGGTTTTTAGGTCACAATTTGGTTTCGATTAGTTTGGTTTGGGAAACTCAAAATTCAAGTTCCTTCTTTTTAATTTCAATCTCATACACTTTTGCGGATGTTCTCTAAAGGTTGTGCAACACAGCAACACAATATCTTTGTATACAACTTAATGAAAAGTCAATTAAGTGAAACATTATTTTTCATCAAAAGCAGTGAAGAACTGAATGTTCTGCATTGCAAGTATGTTCACTGTTCACAGGAGTTATGAATCACAGTCTTTAAGTTTTGGTACAAAATCACCATTCTGTCTAATTACAGAATCAGGGGTACCATAAGGTGATGGAGCTTGCTAACAGTCACTGGCATAATGCAAGGATAAATATGTATTACATGTATGAAAAAGTTATTTCCATATATACCTGCTTAGCTTTTCCTTTGAGCTGCACAGTGTCTAACCAAACACCACACTCCTCCTGAGCAGGGGCCTGCAGTGCAGGTCTGGAAGTCTTCATGATGAAGAGTGGAAAGATCTGCAAGATCCTGCATAAAACCACCTTGAGAGGCTTGGAGAGAAATTACACTGTTGGTGAAAATCATGTGATTTAACATAAATAATGGGCTTTTGACATTAACATACGATTAAGTTACAATTTTATCAAACTCTACTTCTTTGTTCTGTCATGTTAGACAAAGATAAGGGGCTGCTAAAGTTACTGTGTCAAAGAAAAATGAATATTGAACAAAATCAACTGTTAAGTTCCGTTGACTTTCTTTAGCGTTGCACAACACGCTAACAGGCTAGCTCACGGTTACCAAATAATTAGCTGGTTATTCGTCTATAAAAGTTTGTCTAAATAATGAGCGATGATAAATGTGAGATGACTACATAATGTGCAGCAAGTGGAGTTTCCTAAGTCAACGATAAGCGGGGGGTTTGTGACAAAAGGCTTTAAGTTCACTCACCTCGGTCAGATATATTTAATCAGCAGCCGGTTTGAGTCTGGCGCGTCGACGGCGGCTGTCGGAGGATGACGACGCAAAGAGACACAGAGGCAACGGAAAAGTGTTTAACCATGACACAGAGCTTTACTACCACCTATCAGTCAACATCCGAGGTGTGAATAAAAATACATACAAACTGTGTGAACTGGATAAATCGGTTTTCATCTTAAAAGGCGTTTATTTATCACGGTTTATTTCATTTTAAGCACGGCGCGACGGACACCTAATATTTTGACGTCTGTGGGTCCTCGCGGGAGGGTGTGTTTACATTGTCGTCACAACATTTTGCCGAAGGAGGTGAGTAAAATTATTTCAATTCGTTGATTAAACAGACGTTAACATCGAAATAGCAGCAAAAGGCCGTTACATTTAATAGTTGTTGACACAATAATGACCGCACATACAGTGTTTATTGTGTACTGTCAACTATCTGGCCCAGTTTTGACAAATCAGTAAGGAAGTGCTAACGAACAAGGCTTGCTAGCTTACCACAAGCTAGCTGGTCAAAGTAAAAGCACAACATGTCAGCGGATCGGGTTTAGTAGCTCATCGTTCTCTGCGGATTGTCTTTGGAGTTGACAGTGTTTCACCACGAGTGTGTTTAGCTAAACTCAGCAGTGCGTGGTGCCAGGGTTTTAGCGTGGCCGGCCTTTTCTTATTTTACCAAGCGACAGTCCTGAGGAGCTAAAACCTTAAAACAGGTTTCGCAGCACCTGGAATTCAAAGAACCATCGTTTTAACCCGTGACGCCTGCTACAGGTGTCCATCCAGTTACTGAGAAGTCATTTGATCTGTGATTTTATAGACCCAAAGAGTTGTTGACTCATGGCATGAAACTGAGTTCGATTAATTTCTAGTTTTCATGGGTAACAATTTCACTGTTAACCCCCCCGGATACAACTGGGATGACTTTGGTAGTTGTTAAATTGGCAGCCAGAGCATTTGACACACACATTTGCCATCAAGAGGGTCTTGGATTACTTGTGTAATGCTTTGGAAAAACACGGATTAATGCAGATTTGTCAGTCCTAAGAAGAACCGCAAATGAAATCTGTTTTGCAATGAATCTCATTTAACAATTGTGATCAAAACTAATGCCTTTGCACAAATGGTGGAAACCAAAGCTGTTCCAAATGCCCACTCTTCACATTGTTTTGCTTTTTCGCATTTTAGTTAGGTATACATCATATCTTTAACGTTACTATAGTTGGGCCTAATAGATTGTAACCTTGGTCCCACTCAGATCAAGCTCACACACACCAGCTGCTGCCATGTTCCACGGAATACCAGTGACAGGAGGGATAGGAGGAGGTGAGACACTGAAGCCTGATGTCTACACACTACACACTCCAAACACTGTTAAAATAATTTCACTCATTTCATATACTTACTTTACCTCTATTTTTTCCACAGCCCCAGCCAATAAACCTGAGTTATATGAGGTAAATGTGATTGCTTATGTGTTTTTTTGTTTTGTTTTGTTTTTTGTTTTTTAGAGTTGGAGAGATAGGATTTTATTTCAATTTCTTTTTCAAGACTTTAGCAATCTAAAGGATTGATGTATGTATAATATATATATAATATACATTTGTCCATAGCAGTGTGTGTGTGCATAAAACTGTTAGACATACTAAATGTCATCTTAAGAAGCCCTTCATCACAAATCATGCCTCTTTTCAGGAAGTGAAGCTATACAAAAATGCAAGAGAACGAGAGAAGTAAGTGTGTGTACTAATGTCCAGCCTGAGTCTAATATGAATACACTGGAGCCCATGCAGGGTTCATCAAGTCGTTATGGTAACACCTCGCTGTTAACTCTGTCTCTGAAGGTATGACAACATGGCGGAGTTGTTTGCTGTTGTCAAAACCCTTCAGGCTCTGGAGAAAGCTTACATCAAAGACTGTGTCACACCAAATGAGTGAGTTCTACTTGAATTTCTATTCTGTGTGCGGGAGTACATATATTTCTTTATATGTATATTTTTGCACACTCTTTGTATGTGTCCAGTAATGTGCGGTGGCCGTCTGTTTCAGGTATACGGCTTCTTGCTCAAGACTTTTGGTTCAGTATAAGGCTGCTTTCAAACAGGTCCAGGGCTCTGATGTGGGCTCCATCGATGACTTCTGCAGGAAGTACAGGGTAAGCTCCTGATTTGGAGTGCACATGATTTGAGTAGACATTGAATATGGCCAATTTTTTATATGGCCTGTTTTGTCAGCTTGAATTATTAAGGGCCTGAAAAGGTAGTAATAATTGTACAAGCAAGAAAACTCAAACATTTTCAAAGTTGATATTGTTTACATTTGTATGATATAACCAGTACTATGGTATTAAATGGTATTATTTAACTTCATCATGGCAATAATGGAGGCTAACTTTGGCTTAATCAAGCCGAATTACTGGGTTAACAAATTCTAAGCTAAATCTTGGCCAAAGCATTATCTTTTTCTTGAGCTGATTTGCCATCTGCGATCTGCACCAGTGTTTGAAAGTACATGATGGTCAGTAGATTATTAGGTAATGACCAAACTTATATTTTGAGTGAACAGGTCCTTTTTAACTACAATGGTTGCATGTTAACCAACAAACATGGATGGATTATATCTAATTTCTCCAAAACTCGGCTTGCAAAATGATTACATAAACCTCTACAGCTTAGTGTCAATGTCAGTGGAACCATTTCAACATGACATAATGTGGGGAAAACACAATGCTATTATTATTTATTTTATTTTTTATTTTTTGCATGTAGCTCACTCTTGTCATATTGTGTTCTAGCTTGATTGCCCACTCGCCATGGAGAGGATTAAGGAGGATCGGCCAATCACCATCAAGGATGACAAGGGCAATCTGAACCGCTGCATTGCAGATATAGTTTCTGTACGCTCTCTCTCTCCTTGCCATCATATTATCTACTCAGTCAATGCAAACTCTGGGTTTGTTTGGGCTGTATGCCAGCATAAAAGTTGTTGCAGTTCCTTTTTTGATTAAATGATTTAATACTTTGTAGCACTAAGTGTACAAAGTGATCCCACCTAATTTGGCCCATCCTCAAATCAGACAGAAAACTTTGAGTGGGTATGGAGTTGCCAAAGGCGTCCACTGCCAGCTTTGACTCAGAGCCACTTGAACCAGTGCTCGCCACATAGCGTAGTTCTGTTCAAAATGCAGGCTAAACCAGAGAGAAGTTTAATGGAACCCATGAAATCAGGTTGTAACCACAAATGCAATCACTGGACAGTCAGACAGTGTGCGCTCTCAATGTTGTTGAGGGTGGAAAATTATTTTCCACTTGCTGATAGTGTAAGCAGGAAAATACATTGAAGATGCTTATTGTCCTTTGTTTCTCGCTTTCCCTCTTTCCTCCAATGTTTAGCTCTTCATTACTGTGATGGACAAGCTGAGACTGGAGATCAGGGCCATGGATGAGGTAAATGGGCAGATATTAAATGTTTGTGACAGGCTAATGGCTACATTGTTATAGTTACTGCTTAATAAACCTGAGTAACTGGATGCATTTTGTTTTCCTTTGGACCAGATCCAGCCAGACCTGAGAGAGCTGATGGAGACCATGAACAGAATGAGCAACATGCCTCCAGACTCTGAGGCTAAAGACAAAGTCAGCCTCTGGTATGTTACACTAGGCCACCCACATTGTTTATATTATCACTATGCCAGTTATTGTGTGTGTTATATACACAGCAACGCTAGTACAATATATACAGCGCTTGCATTTGACTCCAGCTGTACTATAAAAAATGCATAAGTAGCTACACATGAACACTCAAATGAATAAACCCACAGCAGTTAACAGTGTGGTTTGAGTTAAAAGCACTGTGTGGGTAAAGGACTTCTTCAGGTGCAGACAATGACAACAAAGCAGTCAAGTTTCATTGAGCATGGTGTAAAAGTTGGACTGGCAACCTATTACAACAGTCTAATAAGTTAAGAAAACTGTAATGCTGCGTTTAAAACCAGGAAAAGGCAACATTTGTGCCATATTACAAAAGCTAAAACCCCAGAGAATATCTAGTCTCATATCATGATATTGATATTATATCCATACATTGCCCAGCCCTAATTGATACCCATCTTTGCTGGAGGCTTAGCTCATGATGACTCTGATCGGACTGATGACTGTTAGCTGTAAGTGGCTTTGGACAAAAGCGTTTGCTAAATGACATATCATAATGATCTTGTGGATCTTTGTCTTGCTCTCGTTCCTCAGGTTGACCACCCTCAGCAGCATGTCGGCCTCAGATGAACTGGATGATTCTCAGGTTCGTCAGATGCTGTTTGACCTCGAATCGGCCTACAATGCCTTCAACCGCTTCCTCCACTCCTCTTAAACCGTCCCTCCATCCTACATCCATCTGTCTGGACTTCTTCCTCTAATACCTGATTAAAAAAAATAATGAAGCGCTCTACCTTTGTTCTCAGGACTTTGGTTAGAGAGTGTATCTGTGTCTGGACAGGTGTTCTTGTTCACACCCCCTTTCCCTTCCTTTCTCTGTCAGCATTAGTTTCCTGTGCTCCTATTGATGTTCTGTACCATTCAATCTCTTGACGTGACTGTCTCTGGTACATGGTTGTGCACTCCAGAGCAGCTCTCCATGCTGTCTGCAGCCTTGCCCACCGGGCTCTCCCTGTGCTGTGAGGTGCTCCATTAGCCTCCCTTTTACCCAAAGCAGGGTGGTAAAAGCTTTTACATCGTCTGTTCACCCTGCTCTTGAGAATAGTTTACTTCTCACTTTGTAATATCAAAAAGGGTCTAATTTTATACATAAGTGTCACAGAGCAACAAAAAGCATGACAAAATTATATTGGACAAAGTGTGCACAAGATGAAAGGTTGTGTCAGCCAAAGCCTTTATATTAGAAAGAAGTATGTACCTTTTTGTTTTGTTTTTTTTCTAAATATGTGCCCGCTACCTGATGGGGCTCAAAAATCATACAAAATTTAGAAGTCAGATTTGCAGTTTTTTTTTCTCGGCTGTGTAATCACTTTTCTAATGCATCAGATCTGTTTTTACTGTAGTATACTTACACTAGTGTTTGTCAGTACAGTAAAAGAAGCTGAGAGGGTAAATCTGCTACATCTATCAGTTGATGTATATTAATGATATGCAACTGAAATAATTGTCTGGCTTTAAAGATCACTGTAGCACACTTCAAATTCATCATTACATCGGTGGAAGATATGTTTATGTTTACTTGTTTTCCTCTTTGTGCATATTTTCTATCACTAGCACTGTTTTCAGTTAATATGTCTAGTTCTAGAGATTCTAGAGATTTTGTCTAGAAGCGAGGGTTTGGCCACATTGAGTGGGCAAAAGAGAGGTGGACACAAACCCCCTCCTAATTTTGCTTACTAAATATGTTTCAACCCTCAACAACAATTAGGGAGAACATATTTATTAAGACTTATCATTGTAAATAATAGTTTTGAATTTTAAATAAAACATGTAACACCTTTTTAGAAATAAAGTTGAAAAAAAAACTACCTCCAAATGTCTTGTATATTGTGTGAGTAAATATTTTGATTATATTTTTGCACATTTCAAAGAAATGTAGTGGAGCATGTTTTTAGTTGTACAACAGACAATGCACTGACTGGCTTTCCCCCCATATGATATCTCTTAATTATCAGTGTTGATGTATTAGGATGTGGTGTTACATTTAATACATTTACTAAAATGTATGCTGCGTATGTTTAATGTCTAGTTGCTGTGCTGTTTTTTTTTCTTCTGGACATTCTGGACACATTTGTGCACATCCTCGGTGTTGAACATGTCAGCAGCATTTACCCTTATGTATTTACATTCCATTTTATTACTGTACTACACTTGTTTCTCCTGTTTTGCCTACTTTTTACTCTGTTGCATACACACACATCACTTGTCCTTCCAGACTGAATTCTAGGCAGAATGCAACTTCTGCTGCTGCATGGGCGCCCCCACAGAGATCAGAATTTAATATTTTAATCATTTAATGTTATGCTTTAAAAACAGAAACCAATACTTTTCTCAAAGACTTATTATTTTTTCTACAGCGGTTGTGTGTTGAATGGTGATTAGGGACCGGAGACCTGTCTTTAACCTCACTACATGCCTGGTTAATGCGACTGGCTCGTTTTCCTACAGAACTGGAATAACTAGATTGGCCAAACTGAGTCAGTGCTCTTGAGAGATCATTTTGTCTGGTGCACCGCGACACAGCTACCTCACAGTGTTTGGCAATGCCGTCATGGAGATCACTCTATGGCACCGAGCTTGAAGGATGCTATTCACCTGTCCACCCATCGGGAGGTGCCGATCTATGTCCTCTGTTTCTGTGCGGGTTCCTTTAAGGAGCGGGCAGCGGCTGGTTGTGTCTCCAGGACGACAAACAACTACAAAACGCTGCGTTAGCCCGGTCTGAGGTCCAGCGGCCAACCTGCACTCTGGGATTATCAAAACTCGCAGTGAGAACTGACTTTCACCCCTGGTGTTAAAAAAAACAAAACAAAACAAAACAAAAACATCAGCGACCGTGTTACTTTGGTGGACCGTGATAGAGAAATTTTAAGCACAGAGAGGAAACTAACCTGCGGCTTCAACATTGATTGATTAGGCAGCGACGCGGCGCTTGTCTAATAACTTAAAAGTGGGATGTGGGTCGGCGCTGCCAGCACTTTGCACCTGTTTTGAAGATATTTTAATCTTAATGATCTGTTTAACATACTGTCAAACGACGTGAATAGTTGTGCGTGACCAAATGAACTGGACTCTTTAAAAATGAGCAAAAAAGGCGAAGGGGTGAGCGTCTCCGAGGTGGAGGAACACATCTCTCTGAAATATGAAATCAAGAAGAGGCTTGGAAAAGGGGTGAGTGCATAAAAACGGTTTAATTTTATTACTGTAGTAAGGTATTGCGCTGTCAACACGAATCACATCAGCAAACTTTCAATTTGAGTGTTTCCTCAGAAACACTTTGACTTAAGTTTCACTTCGCAATCACTTGTTATATTAAAGGAAAGACACGCTCTTTTATTCAGTCTGCGCACGTTGCACACAGTGTTCACCACGAAATTCTTCCTTCTTAGGATAAATTCCTCAAATTCTTCAGATTTAAATGTCCTGAGTTGAATAGCAGTGTCGTAAGCAGGAGGTTTGTTTACTCTCACAGGACAGATCAGCTGAGCTGGGAGGACAGTTTTTTCCCCCTTGCAGTGTCAGAGTCCAAACCCTTTGTTTTGCTTTCCACTAGTAGCTTTCTATGGTAGCCACAGGACTAACGACAGATGGGGCTCTTTCCATATACTGTCCTCAGAGACTTTCAGATTGCATCTCTGCTGTGTAGACACTATTAGTGGCCAGGTGGCGACCTGGGACTGCCACGTATACGCGTCATATTTGCTAACAACCACACCTGAATGGAAGGGAGAGGAGAGGCCTGGCTCATGTTGCACAGCAGCTGGACCTGTTTACTGTCTGCTGTGGTTTCACCTGCAGGAGGCTGGGCGGTAGCACTGTGCAGTGATCCCTGCAGGGAGACAAAGGCCTGCTGGACATGGCACTGTTAGACAAAGTCACAAAGTAGGGCTACAGTAGCAATGATTGATGCATGTTGTAGTATTATTGTGGGATATACATTGTGTGGTTTTAAAGCTTGATTTATCATATTTCCCCTGTAAACAACACATTTCCTTTTCTGGACCCACTTTAGCAGGAAGTTGGTCGCTCCACTGGGAGAGAGCGGCTCAGTTAAGCTGTCACCCCTGTCCAGATTAAAGGACATTCAGTTGAAGCAGCGTATTTATACACATACCTGAGTGTTCACAGGGATAACAGTGTACTGGACTAGACAGAGGACATCAGTGCCATCTTTAAGAAGGTCTGGGCCAGACTCTTTTTCCTTAGGTCATTTGATGTCAGTAGGTTTCTACTGCATGTGTTTAATCAAAGTATTGTAGCGCATGCTTATCAATGAGGTTGTCTGTTGTGGGAAAAGCCCAACAGCTGACATCAGAAATGAGGTCGACAAACTGATCGGGAGGGCAGGATCCATCACTGGACTGACCTGAGATTCTGTAGAGGCCATAACAGAGCAGAGAACAAGAAGCTCAGGTGTATTCTGGCATGTGATGACTCCCTCTTTATGGTGTTTTTAATGCCCTAAGGAGTACTTGTAGGCCTACTAAAAAAGATGTGGGAAATCTTTTGTGCCTACAGCAGTCAGGTTTTTCAGCTGCTGACAAAGGATGATGCTGTGGTAATAGTGATGTTAATGACTGATGTTATCTTTATTTGTTGTGGTGGTATGTTTATGTTATGGATGTAGCACAGGGATTGGTGATCTCCATCTTTGATTCTGCTATGGGATGGTATGACTGTAATTTTATTGTGTAATATGTGTGTTGTCAAACCAGTGTGCTGTATCATAAGCTGATTCAGTGCCCAGTGTCACTCCTCGTCGCCTAGCTGGGTTACTGTTTACTCATTTTCTGCACTTTTTACATTGTTGCTATCCTGTGATGCTCTTACTGAATGTAATTTTCCCAAAGAAGCAGCAGGTGCAGTGTTTTCACTGTGTGTTGTGTGTCTGTCTCAGGCCTATGGCATCGTGTGGAAGGCAGTCGACAGACAGACAGGTGAGGTTGTGGCTGTGAAGAAGATCTTTGATGCCTTCAGAAACAGGACAGATGCCCAGGTGTGTACTTGTGACCTTAAGTGACAATGAGATAATGCATGTCACTCCATCTAAAATATGTGAGCATATCTAGCTACAAATTGTCTAACCTGTTTCACCTGAGTTAGGCCAATGATTAAATAGAACAACGTGCCAGTCCAGTGTGTACCCAGTTTATTGCTCCACATGACTTGTGGGTCACAAAACCTGATTGGTGATTGTTTTACCTTTTGCAGCGGACATTCAGAGAAATCATGTTCCTTCAGGTAAGAATAACTTCACAGATTAATTAAAGTCAGATATATACCACACTGTAGTCTGAAAGCATGTGTTTTTTTAATCTCATTCCCAGGCTATTATCAGTCGTTAGATAAGAGCTGTAAATCAGGCTTTTCTCAAGTTATGAACAGAGGTCACACAAGTAGAGTCATAAATAAGTGCCACTGGTTTTGAAAAGGAAATTAAAATACCCATTTCTCAAAGTTTCCCCAGGGGATAGACACCTTTACAACTTTAGCCCCTCGTGTTTTCTCCACTCATTCCTCCTGCTTCTGTCTTCTGCTATGTGCACACTCTGTTCCTTAATCCTCTTTCCAGTCCTTTTAAAAATGCGTCAAGTGCACAAAATACCACAGAC
This sequence comes from Myripristis jacobus, assembly GCA_900302555.1. NCBI lineage: Eukaryota > Metazoa > Chordata > Actinopteri > Holocentriformes > Holocentridae > Myripristis > Myripristis jacobus. Next base: position 62,185 of record OMLB01064567.1, on the reverse strand, counting down.
ATTTTCTTATTATTTATTACTAAGGTGAGTCCAGGTAAAAGACATCATCCCTCATTAATTAATTACTGGCTTAGTGCGGTTTGTTTTTCCATGACGTTGTGTGTATGGAAAGAAAGGAGGATGCCAGTAAGATTCCTAAACTTATTCTGCATTGGCCTGGTCTCAAAGGTTAATGGCAGTGGTGTCAGCATTACTGCTGTTGAAATAGAGCCACAACTGCTCAGTATTGTGGGACAAAAGCAGAGTAGTGATACCGTACCATTCTAGTAGCTTGTTCAGTGCATCAGTATTATATAAAAAAAAAAAAAAAAAAAAAAACAGGAAACAGGTGACATGGCCTGTATCAGTAGTTTAGTGAGCTCCTATTTCTATTTTCTCTCTGTCTTGTATATACCTGTTTGTCTCTTTATCTTTTACTCACACCCATCTACATTCATGTGACTGTCAGCTGTGCTGCTGCTCCCTAATCAGCTGTTGTCATCTTCCAGTTAAACTCCACTACAGCAGTCATGAGGTTTGCATATCAGGGGAACATAGTCAACCATTACATAACTAAAACTTTACCCTCTGTATACATAACCTTGATATCTACCAGTTATTATGGGTCAACAGTGTAGTCGGCGTGTGTTTTGTGTGGTTTCCATTACTAAACGTGTTTATCCTGTGAACAGGAGTTTGGGGATCACACCAACATCATCAGGCTTCTCAATGTCATCAGAGCACAGAACGATAAAGACATTTACCTCATCTTTGAATTTATGGGTGAGTGCTGATGCAGCCTCTTGGACGTTGCATCACCTTTACATGATCATGATCTCAGTAATCAGAGGCACAGAGTCCGAGCTGTGACGCCACCGCTTGACTTGCATTGCTCCTGAACTGTGGCACACATTCACAACTTAAACAAACACTCATTGTCGTGGTTTTTATGCACAAAGCCTTTTAAAAACAATAGCCTGATCTGTTACACCCAGGACTTTGACTTAGATCGCCACCCACAAACATTGTGCTGTGCAGCTAATTTCAGATGAACAAACATAAAATACAGCAACACGGAGAAGAATGAGCGCTGCAGTGGCACTCAGCAATTTTAGTTGGCACTGAAATGTGTGTGTGTGTGTGTGTGTGTGTGTGTGTATGTGTGTGTGCACGCGCCTGAGTGTGTGTGCATGCATGTACACCCTGAAGTGGTATGCACAGCATGGCAAATAGGTGTGCATGGTTTTATCTACTTTCTACAGTTTGTGATGTATGCAGTTTTTTAAGTGTGTGTGTATGTATGTGTCTGTGTGTGTGTGTGTGTGTGTGTGTGTGTTTGAGGAGTTTGCTTCTCTTGGCTGCCTGCAGTGCCCCACTGCTGAGTCCACAGATTGGTCTCCCTCTCTGCAGTCTAATCCACAGCCATGCAGCAGTCCCACACACACCTTCACTGCTGCCTCCACAAGTGCCAGCAGCTCCAGCTCCATTGTTTTTCTCCAGCCTTTACTTAAAGGCTGCAGCAGGGATGGGGCTGTTGTTGTTAGCTATGACTTCCAAACTGTGAATTGTGTATGTATATGTTGCCCAGGGCCGAATAGTTAATCAAAACATTATTGAAATCGTAATATGGTAATTGTAATTGTGCAATATCCAAATCATAGGAGCTGATTTTTTTAATAATGGTAATATGTGTGATAAAACACAGCTGTAATTGTATTTTCCAGACGTAAGAAAACATGTTTGTTTGGTACGGACCCCAGCAAAAATCACATTATTGTCATTTTAAAATGCATTTCTGTGAAAATGTAAAATATGATACAAAAATTATAATTCCTGCTGAAATCGCAATTCATATCATCGCCGCAATATCTGTAAAATTAATCACAAATTTGCAATATGATTTTTTTTTTTATCACATTGTTCAGGCCTAACATTGACCTTGGTTAGTTGCCTGGCGATAATACTGCTGTCAAAGCCATATTTCTGTTAATCACTGGTTCTCCTTTGTGCCAGATACTGACCTGCATGCAGTTATAAAGAAAGGCAGTTTATTGAAGGACATCCATAAGCGTTTTGTCATGTACCAGCTCCTCAAAGCCACCAAGTACCTACACTCAGGAAACGTTATCCACAGGGACCAAAAGGTATGCCAGCGAGGTTATCGCATAGAGAGTACTGAGGAGTAATAGTTGAATGCAATATGGCAATTATTGAAATGCTTTTGAGTTGAACTATATGCACGCAAATTAGGTACCTGTGATAAATCTTTTTTATGTGTTATCTATTATTATGTTTGGTTTCTGTTGTAATATTTGGTAGATTTAGGGCTAAAGATTTGAGCTGTTATATTCACTGTAACACACTCTCAAACTGACCTCTGGGTAGAGGAATATAAGTCAGCCTTTTTATTGTCCTTGTGAAGAATGTTTCCCATTTCGGTGTCCTCCGCAGCCGTCCAACGTCCTCCTGGACACCGACTGTCGTGTCAAACTGTGTGACTTTGGGTTGGCCAGATCTCTTTGCCAGATGCAAGAGGATTCTGGGAACCCGGCGCTGACGGAATACGTGGCCACACGGTGGTACCGAGCTCCTGAGATCCTGCTGGGATCCACAAGGTACAACAGCGACAGGCATCTGTTGTAAATATTCGTGTCTTTTTTTTTTTGCTCTTTACAGCAGTTCATTCAAAAATAATATGCAACTTGGGTTTTGTAATCAAGGCTGAACCTATTTGGTATAAGTGAACATAAGCAGAATTCCTATTTAGAAACCTACATATATGTTGTTATAAGTGTCCAGCACTGTCAAAGGCATAATCTTTTCCCAAGGTACACCAAGGGTGTGGACATGTGGAGCATTGGTTGTATCCTGGGAGAGATGCTTTTGGGTAAAGCCCTGTTCCCTGGGACATCCACCATCAACCAAATCGAAAAGATAATGAGTGCCATACCACACCCCAGCCCAGATGGTGACTAAAACACACTTTATATAGTTCACTCAAACCCACAGCACTTTACTGTCAGTGAGGGAGACTGTTAAGCTCTATGACCTAATAAAATGCAATTGTACTTTCAGATATTCTCTCTATCAAGTCTGAATATGGTGCCTCTGTTATTCAGAGAATGTTACTGAAGTAAGTCTTATTTTTATTATTTGTGTTAGTTGTGTTATAAAAATCCTGTACATGATTTGTGTTGGCAGTGCACATTTGCTGTCTGTGCATATATGATCTGTACATCTCTTAATCTTAAAACCCAAAAATGCACACCTTGCACTTGTGATCTTTGCACAAGTCTCTGAAGACCGTAGAAGAAATCATGACAAGAGTCTATAATTAATTGTTTGTTATTTAGTTGACTGTGACTGTAGCTTGTTAGTACTGTTTTCTATTTTCTCTTTTCTCAGAGATCTAATTTTTACATCCTTACATTCTCCAAATGTTTTCTCTTCTGCTTTCTGCATCCATCTCATTTTCTCCCTCCTTCCTCAGACCCCAGGTGCCTCTGGAGGATCTTCTCCAGCCATCTGTGCCTGCTGATGCTCTGGACCTGCTGAAACGCTTGCTTGTTTTCAACCCAGACAAGAGGCTCACTGCTGAGCAAGCCCTCCAACACCCATATGTAGCCAGGTACCGACAGGGAGAAGACTTGGTCAGACCCCCATTCACTGACTAACAGGACAACACTGTTCTCTTCTCTTTGCTTTAGTTTTATGAATGGTTAGAATAAATAATGTAGCAAATTAAGTTATTATATTACACTGCTTGTGTTAAGATTAGATCTGCCTCATTTTTTTTGTTGCCGTCTATAAACTGTTTTATTTGTAACTGTGTTTTCTCCCTAAAGGTTCCATAACCCAGCCAAGGAGCCAGCCCTGAGTTATGATGTAGTCCTGCCGCTGGATGATGATGTACAGTTGTCTGTGGTTCAATACCGCAACAAACTTTATGAGGTACACAGCAAGCTATAAACGTTTTTAATGCAGCATGAGGAAATTGAAGTTTACACAATATAATGCATACAGCGGAGTGCACTAAAACTCTGGAGTACTCATTATGAAACTAAGCACGTTTCTGCAAAGTGATTCTTTTAATAGCCTGATAAATCTCTCATGAAACTATCATGATAGTTTGTACTAAAACTGTTATATTTTCATCTTCCTTACCTAAAAAAAAGATGATGCTGGAGAAAAGAACTAATCAGACCATGCCAAGACCAACCCAGCCAAAGCAGAGTGAAAGAACTGGCTCTGGCTCATCAGGATCCGGGTCAGACTCGGCATGTGACAGGGAGCATGTCAACAACAAGGACAAACCCACCGGGAGCGACAAAGAAGAAAAGGTCCTGGACGCAGAACGAGATGGGACTTTTGAGCAAGACAGGAAGACACAACATGAAAAGACTGATAGGTCAAAAAGCCTGCCTTTACATGGTGTCATCATAAAACCTGGGCCAGAAAATGAATCCATCCAGCCCCCTGTGGAGAAGTCTAGCCGGACAGCTAACCCTGTCATAGGGAAGCTCACTTACAACCCCATCACACACGCCCCGAGTATGTATGGAGTTTGGGCCCTACACATTGGCAGTACAATGCTAGAGGTTTTACATCCTTGTATAAATTGCACCCACGTTGCTCAATATAGAAATATAAACTCATACACTTTGCTGTCCTTATGATTCATGACATGATGCTGTCTCTCTTTTTGACCAACTTGCACAACTCTTCTCTTTGTCATTTAGATGGTTTTGTCAGGAGTCCAGGCGGCCCTCCACATTATTACCAGTGCAGTGCAGCAACCAGGAGACAGACAAGTAATGAACATATTACTGCATCACCAACAGAGGGCGCTAATGCCAATACAGTAAGCAGCAGACCTCATTCAGAATGACCGTTCACTGTTCTGCTGATTGTTTTTTTGGTTGTTTTTTTTTTTTATCTCTCTTAGTGTGATGTAATCTTGATTTGTTTGCTTTTCCACCCTTCCTCCCATCACCCTCTTTGTTCTGTGCTTTCCCCTCATTCCCCCTCTTGTTATTTTTTGACTACTGGAATTTTCTCCTACTTACACTCTATTTTTCTCCCCTTCCAGTCCATAGAGCAGATCCTACAGCGTGGGCGCTCAGCCCCTGTGGCCCGCACCCACTCTTTCTCCCTGACTCTAACTCAAGCCCACAACAACCCGCTTGTCCGCAGGGACGAGCCATTGATGTCCCCAGGGATATGTGTGACCTCTGCCCACCTGGTCAGTCAGTCCACTGTGCCCCATCATATGTACTTTACATCCCAAAGCTAGCATGCATTTGAAGGTTATCAACCACATAACAACTACATGTTAAAGCTTGGTGATCATGAGTCTTAGAATGTAAATGTCACATGTCAAGTCATGTTTGTGTGCAATGTATGTTGCTATCTGAGAAACTGGAAATCAGATATTTTTTGCATATAATTTTGATTTTAAATTTGATTCTTGCTCTGAAGTTTTTTTTCTAACTGATATCTCCTTTTTCTTCTCATCCAGTATGAGCGCTCCCACTCTCAGGTCCGTGAAGCGCGCCCGCCACCACGTTTCAGCAAGAAAGTCTTTCAGAACAACTCCAATGTGGCAGGCGCGGGTGACCCTCGGGCCAAACTAGGCAGCTATTCCCAGGCTTATGGGACTATCAACAAGACCGGATTGGACAATCTGCTGCGGAACTGCCCTTACAACCAATAACATACTGGAGTTTACATGGATAGATGGGACCTGGGTTTTGCTTGTATTAGGAAAGGCCCCTTCCA
>OMLB01064567.1:11953-50258 GCA_900302555.1 Myripristis jacobus | reverse complement strand
AATAAAACCGGTTTTATCAAACAGTGCTTCTGTCATGTCCCACCCTACCTTCCTCCTTCACATTGTCTCTGTTACGTGTGTGTGTGTGTGTGTGTGTGTGTGTGTGTGTGTGTGTGTGTGTGTGTGTGTGTCAGCAGAGTGTCCACGCAGCTCAGCTTAATTCACAAGAATCCTTCATTCCTCTTGCAGTGAAGAGATTATGCAGGCCACTTTGGGGATGCTTGTTTGGTGGGGAAAATTCACAATGGCACGATGGTTTCACAAGGGTAGGCCAGAGTAGGGCTAGGTGATATGAATGTTACCAAAATAAAATGCATTATTTCAGTCTATATCAATAAATAATTATGCATGTGTGTATGTATGTATTTATTAATTGATTGATTGATTGAATTTTTTATATTTATATTGAGGAAAATTTAATAATTATTGCTATTGTTTTATTGTCCAGCTCTAACCCAGAGCCATATTTGTTGTTTTCACACCTACATCTGCAAATAATACATTTATTGCAGCTAACCTGAAGGTAATGTAGCTTCTTATTCACTTAGCCAGCCTGTTGTTTCAAAATGACAATTATGTGTGTAGCCACATAATCTCCTCATGATACATGAATTCCCACTAACTTGGCTAATATTTGCAGAAGGCCTCAAACATATTTAGTCTTATCAGTTATGCAGGCCTCAGGCATCTTTGGAGAGTGTGAGTGGAGTGATATACAGCTCCATTATTTTTGGACTGCTATTCCTTAATTGAAACAAAGCAGTCTGTTCAGTCCTCTCGTTCCAGAGACTGCACTTCCTGACAGTGACATGCTTACTGTCCTGTCTCTTGTCCCCCTTTCAACTCGCTGTCTAAATCCACTGGCTTCCAGATCAGGCTTTCCTAAGCAGCCATTGGTTGAGTTTAGGTGTTTTGATTTCTCAGAATAGTCAGCGATGACAGTTTTCTTTTAGGCTACTTCCCCCCTCCCTTTCTCTCTCTCTCTCGCCTAAGACCAGCGTGACGCAAGTGTCTGAGCAATGTTTATAGTGATTCCCAGCCCTGTGGCCTATTTTCCTGTATTACGGGATTTGCTTATGCCTGCTTTCCACTAATAAGTCACTGAATAGGTGTATGCTGCAATGTCATGGTGTTATACTAAGAGCCACTGAACCTAATGAAGAGCTGTTTTGGTTTATTTTCGTAACTCCTTGAGCAGAATCCAGATATAAAAAAGGTAAAACTGCCTCAATGATGATTCTGAGATGAGTGTAGCACTGCTTTAGCTCTGCTTCATCTTTCTTCCTTCATTTTCTTTTTGCTGCATTATCTGATTGCTTGGGATCTTTTTAATCAGACAGATGCAGAGTTTGTGTCGTTGCCAGTTTGGCCAAGTTGGTGTAGTATCATCACTTACTGCATGTCTTAGTACTTCTGCTTTTATTCTGTTTTCTTGTGGTACCCAAAAGAGATGTGCTGAATGAGAAGTCATTGCTTAATATTTACCACAAAAAATTGCCTCACTGCTGCCTGAACAAGAGCACCATTCTCAAAACATTTAGCAATCCTGTATGTTCATTCATAGCCATTGTATGTCTATCGCTTTTTATTTGTGGCACTGTAAGAGCTGTTAGAGCAATCTTTTTCAATTTTTGTGATTCTGTCCTGGGCTCCTTTAAAAGCCTTTCTTCCACTGTTTTTTTGTTTGTTTGTTGGTTTTTTGATTTTTGTTTTACCTTGATACCATAACATTTACTACTACAGAACTAAGGTGTTAAAATTGAGATGGAGGTCATTATCAACATCCAGCGTGAACATAAATGTGTGATTTTAAACATCAAACCTGATTAGTGCATGGTATTTGTGGTGGATGATTTTTTTAATAAGCAAGTACTCATCCCTCCATTTCTCTATGTTCCTCTATAGATTGTACTAGGATCACAGTGAGCCTTCCTCCACACCATGTCCCAGGACAAGAGTGGCTACCCTGTTATGGGTGAGAGCAACCCACTCCATAACAATGTCTATGGACCCCCTCAGCCGGGTTTTGGCATGCCCCCTCCCAACTACAGCCAGGCCCTAGGGGCACCTTACCCACAAGCAGCAGGTATTGGGCAGCCAGGCTACCCACAGGCAGGCCCAGGGTTCGGCCCAGGTCCCTTCCCCCAGATGCCTTACCCTCAGATGCCCTACCCACAGGGACCCTACCCTCAGGGGCCTTACCAGCATGGACCCCAACAGCCTGGTTTTCCTGGAGACCCCAGTGGTGAGTGCTTTGACATGAACTTTGAGAGTAACAGAAATAGTATACCTTATGAAATAGACATTTTAAAGGGATATTTCACCCATTTAGAAAAAGTGATATTATTTCACTTCACCCCCAGTGGTTATGTGGGACAGCAGTGGTACTGTCTTCCTCTTCAGTGCTGGCTACTAGCAGGATGCTCCAAATGCTAACCATTAGTCTCCTGCCATTGAGATGGTGTTCCCCCATGTTAATATTTTAAAAAATATCCAGCACTCAGTAACGTTGGGTGAGCAATCCCTTTGAGGAAACCTTTGCTCACACAGGATGGCTCTTGTCTCATGAATAAAATATGCTCTTTGTAATGATTTAATAGAGTCACAAAGCTAAGGGTATAAGGCCAGTGACAGCCAGACAGAGATATGCACTCTGTGTTTACATTCTTTTGATCAAAATCAAAAACTTTATGTCAGTTGAATGTATTTTGTTATTTATCACCAGTGCAAATGCATTAAAGTCAGTGTGCTAAGCTCAAGCCAGGTATATTTTATTGCTTTTATAAAACTGTCCCACTCTGCTTCATAAAGCGGTTTCATTTTTCCATGTGAAAGACACCAGTTTAGATTTTTTTTTTTCGCTAGTGGAGTTTCCACATTAAAGTATGTAAGTACCAAGAAAACAGCTGTGGAGGTTTGTTCCCCCTCCATTCAGTCTCTCATTAGATCAGCATTGCCATCGCTGGCAATGCTTTTGTGCAGACTACAGCATGGATGAATAGGAAATCAAAAGGATGATCAATACGTCAGTCAGGCTGTGCTGGAAACACTGCAGTCACTTGTCCATTTGTTAAGCCCCGTTGCCACTTGCCATTTAATTTGACCCTCTGTTGTCTTTCTGTTGTTCTCCAGCCCCCATGGGCAGCCCTGGTTACCATGGTGATGGGCCTCCATCTTATTACGACAACGATGAGTTCACCAACTCTGGCTTTGAGGATAAGACTATCCGACAAGCTTTCATCAGAAAGGTAAAGAGATAAGTGCATATTTACCCTCAAAATACACCAGTCATACTGCACACTTTATTGTCTGATGTCAGGACTCTCAGCCTGCTCATTTGCCTTTATTAGTGTATCAAATTCATGTTCATGCACTGAACACTGAATAATACAAATGAGTGATTCTTTTTCTCCAACACCCCTTCTCCAGGTCTTCATGGTTCTCACAGTGCAGCTGATGGTCACGTTCTCCTTCGTTGCTGTGTTCACCTTCGTCGATGATGCCAAGTACTTTGTGCGCCGTAATCCATGGACATACTACATTTCCTACGCAATTTTCTTTGTGGCTCTCATTGTTCTCAGCTGCTGTGGAGACTTCCGTCGCAAACACCCCTGGAACTTGGTTGCATTGGTGAGAAGTTGCTCCATACACCAACCATAACTAACAAAACAATAAAAACAGAATGTGTCGACTCTAGTGACTTGATATCTTTGACCAAATACCTCAGTATCAGTATTGTGACGGCGTTATAGGGATGACTGCTTCCAATAGGTATTTACATCCAGCATATTTTTGATAAATAATCATTAGTAAAGTGGATATGACAACCAAGAGGCAGAACATCTACAAGAGGCTAATAAAATCAGAAAATTCAAATTTACTTGAAAAAATTGAGACTAAATGTGGGATTTTAAAATATGAGTGAACTATCCCTTTGATGTGTATATTTACAAAAACTCAGTCGACGTAGTTTCTTGAATATAAAGTGTGTGTGTCTTGTTAGTGAGGTTCATGTGGGTGTGTATTCTCTGCCTCTCACAGTCCATCCTGACACTGAGCCTGTCCTACATGGTGGGCATGATCGCCAGCTTCTACGACACAGAGACCGTCATCATGGCTGTGGGCATCACCGCCGTGGTCTGCTTCACTGTTGTCCTGTTCTCACTACAGGTCAGCACACACACTAATATGTTGTACAGCCACAGTAGTACCTGTACACAAACTTTCACACACAAACAAACAACCCCCCAGCCCCTCCTCGGGCATTTCTCTCTGACTCTGGCTGTTAGTCATGGGGAAACAAACACTGAGAAAATTCCCTTGTGAGTAATTTCACACAGCGATGTAGTCCTCTGTCCACTGTGATCACACTCATACCCAGGAATTTGTCTCAGTATTGCATTTTCAAACCTTGATCTCTGAGCAGGTTATGAATTATCAAATGCAACTTTCACTTTCATTAGTCAGCTCATATTTTCCTGCATCTTTATCTCTGTTCTCTCTTACTTATCATCTTCTCTAAATCTGTTCTTCCCCACCACAGAGCAAGTATGACTTCACTTCCTGTCGGGGCGTGCTGTTTGTGTGCCTGATTGTGCTGCTGCTCTTCTCCATCCTCTGCATCTTCATCCGCCACAGGATCCTGCACATCGTGTATGCCTCACTGGGGGCCCTCCTCTTCACCTGCGTGAGTTTTCATCCTCGTACTTTGCTGCCTTTAAGAAATGGCAACCCTTGTCTTATCGGAGTTTTCAGTAACTCATGCTTGTCTTTGAACTTATTGCTGCTGTGCTGAAAACATCAAAACAACACAACAGTAATGGTCACATGGATTAATTTGTGACTTGAGCATGATGACATTATGTGATTACAAGTCTAAACCTACAAGTTAATGTCATTCTTAAGCTATTGTTGCAATATTGATGTTCAAAAATATTGAGATATTTGATTTTGTCCATAACACTCACCCTTAATGTACATAAAGTTAAATCCCCAACTGGGTCATTTGAGATTTGTGTGGTAAAGGCGTCCAGCAGTCTAGATACTAGAGTCATTGCCACTGGCATACAGAGGGTTTTCCACGTCTCGGTGAACCCCAGTCTGCACAGGGAGGGATAATTTCATCTGCAGAATCGTAAGAGCCAAGTACAAACAGGGCAGGAAAAAAGATTCTGCCTGGTGAAAGCAAAGTGGAAAACTAACCCTATGATCATGATCTAACCGAAGGTATATGGTCATGTTTCATAAGAGACTCAGGGAAGAGAGTTGTCAAATTGTAAGACAGAGGGTGAAAGAAGACTTCTGGGCTAGCAGAAGAGAAGAGGGAGGAAACTCCATGAACATTAGAGGTCAGCTAGATGAACAACCAAACAAAGGGCAAAGGTGATATGAACTTGTTAATGAGTAAAAAAAGCAGCTCTACTTTCCGTGAACAAACCTATGTGCACAAGTGTCAAACATTAAGATGGAGAAAGGTTCTGAGGACAATGTTCAGTGATAGTAGAAGCACAGAGAGGAACCAAAACATATTAGTGTGACAAATACTACTCAGTGTGGTGTCTGTGTTGTGTCAGAGTCTAGGAGCCATGATAAATTGAAAACTTGTGAGGCAGTGCAGATGACTGTATAACCGTGAGCAGGACCGGAAATTGATTTTATTCTGGTTGCCATATACTGTACGAGAGTTTAGATACATTTTCATCTGTATGAAAGAAATGCATCATGAAAAAAGTACGGCTGTGTAAAGATTGTGACATCATGTCAAATCTACAGTATTTTGCCCATATGCTCTCAATCAACATCATTACAAGGATGTGGCTTTACATTTGACTGATAGTTTGAGACGCAAAGGAAATATCAAACAGACATGACTAATTTCGTCTTTGTTTCCTCTCCGCAGTTTTTGGCCGTGGACACCCAGCTTCTTCTGGGCAATAAGAAGCTGGCCCTGAGTCCCGAGGAGTACATTTTTGCTGCCCTCAACCTCTACACTGACATCATCAACATCTTCCTCTACATCCTGGCTATAGTGGGACGCTCCCGCGAATGAGGGTACCCCCCCCTAAAGGGGACAGAAAGGGGAGATGGATTATGCCTCCTCTTGTTGTGGAATGATGCTAAATTGCCCACTATTCTCTGATTCCTTTTAAACTTTTTTCTTCACTTATTGTTTCTCCCTCACACTTTAATTCCTCTCCTATCACACAACCCCCATATTTTGTGCGGAAGCAGGTAGATTGGGCTGTGAAGGTGTTGCGGTCAGTCATAAAAAACAACGGAGAGTGCTAATTTTTAATTTATTTATTTTACAAAAATCTCGCCGTTAAAGCCACACCACTGAGATCCTTCTTTTTCGCCTCCCTCCATTTTGACCATTCTGCTTGCTCTAACTGTCCTCTGCTTCTACTAACACACATGACTGTGTACAGTACTTATCCACTAACTTCCACTTTGGCTTAACACATGTAGAAGAACATCCTATCCCATGTCTGCTTGGCACTCTGCCTTGCCTTGCTGCACAGAGATTGAACAGGAAGAGTGGGGAGCACGTCGGTGGCACTTTAAATCGAGTGCAGTGCTGTGATGCAGACCAGCTTTGCCTGAAGGGAAGAAGCTATCGCAAGAAAACAAAAAAAAACTAACAAAAAAACTTCCTTCAGTATACAGTATGTTTCCGAGACCTTCCTCCCTCCCTTTTCAGCCTGCCAGTGTAAATTAACTCTGCATGGCAACGATGGGAACACAACTAACGATGTGTTATGATTCTCTAGAACCACCAGAGGAATACTTCTCCTAGCTTGCTTGTTAACGTCGCTGTAAATAGTTCAGTGTATTACTGTATATGATGCTAATGTCCCTCACTACTGATCTCTAGGCATGCTGGAGTGAGTCATACAGATGTGATACTTAATGAGGAAATATGTGCCCTGACATCAGAAATTAGCTAATCCAGTACAATGACCAAAACTCTTTCAATGGCGTATAAGGAATGAAGTTTAGTGTTGGGTGTACAAATACAGTTTAACGCAAATATATATTTATATAGTCTCTATATATAGTCATACCGGATATCTTTCTCAGAAAGAGAGAAATTGATGCTCTGAAATAATTTTGTATGATTCCAAAGTTCAAACTAATATTCCCTGAGGATCTTTCTTTTCTGTCTTTCTTTTTTATTTTCCCTGTTCTTTTCTTCACTAATTCCTCTCTGTCTGGTCTTTTATGTCACGTGAAATTTAGTGCTGTATTTTTTTTTCCCATCATAACAAATGTGAAATATTTAAGTATTGAAATTTCTGATCCGTTTTGTTCCAAGCTCTCAAGCCACCTCAGATTTTTAAAAGAAGTAGTTTGAAGTTGATGGACAGTAGGCAAGAAGGACATGGTAGGAATAATTTATCATTCTATTTATTGAACTTGCTGTAGAGTACAGGGTTGTTCTGACATTAGTATAGGCTGGAAACTTGAACATTACATTTTGAAGAGATGGTCTCCTTGGAGACTGTTAATGATAGGAATGCGTGCCGTTGTCTCTCTTAGGTCAGTGTTGAACTTTGTAGTGTCCACATGTCAGCACTTGAAACTGCAACACGCAAAGTTTCAAAGAAGTTGGTACTGAAGTTCACCGTGAAAATATGAGACTTGGGCTACATTTGAGCTCTATAAAAGTGATCTAGGGAAAATTAATTGATATAAATATTTCTTTCTCACAACATGAATGGCATACTACATATGTATATGAGGACGTTTTAATCTGTGAGTTCTGTTTGCATTTTTCACTTGTTGCATGACCCTCTCCTCACATTTGCATGTGCTGATAATGCACACTGCACACCAGGTGTTTCTGTTTCAGAGAGACACAGTGTTGTAAAGCATTGTTTTGGCAGCCCTGTTAGCGAGTTTTTTTTCCCCCAGCAAAGGGAGGGGATTTCTAACTGACTTACATTCATTCTCTACAGTCTTTCCCAAATGTTAGTCATAACAAGTTTATGCCTAACTCTAACCTGACCTTAACCCTTACCTTAACAAGTCAGCCAAAATGATCGCTCTAAATGTGGAAAATTCCTTCACCTTCCTGGGGTGGAAAAAATTTGCACCCTGTTTAACTTTTTTTTTTTTTTTTTAAACTCTTGTGTTTGTATCTAACTAATGTGTAAGTGTATATATGACTCCTTAGTGGTTTGATGTGTATAGAAAAAGTGATTTGGGCTTTGTAGGTCTGTTTGCACTGTATATTTGCATTGAATCAAACTGGAATTGCATTCTCTACACTGCTGTTCGCTTTTCATTAAAAGAAATACAATGGAAAGGTGTCATTCCCTGTGTGTTCATTCACTTCCCATAAACAGAGAGTTACAACAAATTTTCTAAAACGAGGACTGTCCCCAGTCTCTGGATAAATATTTCTAGTACACTGAACTCAGCCACACTCTGTCTTGACTTCAAATACACTGCCGCACTGTAACATGACCACTAAAGAGTCATGCAAGTAAACAAATTCCTCAGTTTGCCAGGCCGTGCAGCCTGAGAGTCTGGCACACAACCACAGTGACCGAACTGCAACCTAATAAGATCAAATAATCAACAGTTCAGAGATGTAATGCAATCAAAGCAACACTGCATGTCATCCCTGGTCAGCAGCAAGAGTGTGACTGTTGTGGTCTGATAACACTGCCAGGGTGTTATCAGACTGTATTCATCCTGCAGCCTCCCATTATAAAAATGAACTATATTGATAAGTGTCCACAAAATAACATGCTTTACAATGGCTCTGTGCAGTGTATTTTTACAGCTGACAACTAAATATGGACTTCATTATCATTATTACTATTATTATTATTATCCAATATTAGTAGTATACGAAAAAACTGTCTCTTTAACGGTTGCCCAACTCAAAGCTCCCCTTTGTGATACCGGGGAAATTACTTATATATGTATACTATTTGCAAATAAGACAACCAGAGCCGGTAAAGTGGGTTTTGTGGCTCTACTTTTGTCCAACAGGTGCATGAACACCGCTGTTGTGTTTGGCGCCAAACCTCGGAGCCGCTTCGACACAGAACGGCCCACAACTCGGGATAAAGTTTGCTTTTGTTCTCTCTTTTGCTTTCCCTAAAGCCTGTTCGAGCCGGATAAATATGGACAAATCTGCAGGTAAGATGAAATAAACTCGAAATGTGCAATGAAATACTTGTAATGTTCAGCCGGGCCTGAAACCGTTGAGTTTGGATGTGGCTTGTTGGGTTTACAAAAGTATGCTAACACACAGTCGTGATAGGAAAAACGAAGACAGTCATTATATTCATGTTAATAGCTGTTAATTAATTATTTGAGTGGTCCCTGTGCAACCGGAGGAAAGCTAGCTTGTATGGCTAGTTGATGTTAGCAAGCGCATTTGAAATGCTAACAGCTTGGCCTTTCTTCTGTCTTGTTTTCCCTCAGTTTTCAACCTTCAGGGCGCTACTAAGCCACCAAACGTAGTTAAATTAGGTTATGTTGCAAGAAGCAGAGGTGTTATTTTAAAAATACAAGTGCGTTTTCCGTTTACATCTGCTCTGTAAGGCACGGGTGGCGGAAACATGGAGTCTAAAGTTGAACAACTGGCTAGCAAACTGAGGAGGCATCAGCAAGGTAATGTGATATATATAAAATATGGACATATTTTGCACAGCTTTTTTAACCCTCTCTGGTTTAGATATTGTGACTTGCGGATAGGGGAGTTTTAACAGCCCTGGATAGATGAACGGTACAAAACAAGTCCGCTTGCACAACATTGACATCTATCGGACAAGGTGGGAACTTCATCCTCTTTTCATCTGAACAAATGAACCTTGGGGATAACTTGGGGCAATTATCATCACCATGTCTTAGACATTTTGCGCTACACTGCCCGGATTTGATGGCAGTAATGGTAGCAGCATTTAAAATCATAGACACGGCCAATTCACATTTCATTCGCGATTACTTTCTACGAGCTATAGGTGAAAATGAACAAACAGTGGAATAAACAACGTGATCCTCTTTCACGCATGCGCAGTATGGAAATGTATTATTTCTCAGATAAATGATCTTCTTGGGTAAATTATATGCTGTGTGCATTAACTGCATGTCACGTTTATTAGTCACCCTTATTCCAGTTTAATAGGATGATCGCCGCTCAAACAGGTCTCCGTCGGCTATGGTTAGGCGAAATAACTATCTTCATTTGAGGACTACTCTTTGGTTACACTTCCGCTTCCGCTTGTAAGTCGTCTAAGTCTTTATTCTTTAACAATATCAGTAATGTTTAGGGAATGACAAGGCGATACAGCGCACTGCCAGTACAATTTGGAGATGTAAAACGCTCGACTGTGTAATATTGACGATAATAACGTTGATATAAAAATGTTTTGGGGTATGCACCAATGAGCAGCCTGGCCCTGATGACGATATGCTAATAACCTCGCGTTGCTTTTCTGCGCTAACAAAAACTATTTCAAGGACAGTTAACGCTTCTTTACACAGTAGTACATTATGAACTCAACGGTAATGAAATCGTTTTAGGTAGATGTTACGAACAATCTGTGTAGTGTTTTCATGCAAACTTCAGCACCATTACCCAGAAAGCTTTACGTGAGGGTAAGGCCTGTTCTGACGCACTTGTTCAGTATCGTCAGTGAGGTACATCCTTACCTGTTACTCCAGAAATGGAGTATCAGAAAATGATGAATGGAGAATTATGAGATATGATTATTATCTCTGGCTTGTGGAGAACAGCAACACTCCTCAAGACCCATTCTGATTATTATATGTGATAAGAAGAAAATATAATTAGTGAACTGGGACGTTCAGTCCTACTGAATGTGGGCAGTTGTAAAAGTTGTACAATGAACTACTTTATCTTCAATACTTACACTTTGTAGGGGTAGCTAATCATGTGCCCTGGATCACTGAGAGTTTGCGCATTTCCATTTCAACCAAAAACACCACCAGATGACCTCACTGATTAGATCCTCCTCTCTGCTTGAAAGTGAGGTGATCATCACCTGGCAGTTTTTGGCTGGAATGAAAATGTGCAGACTCTCAGCTCTCCATGGCACAGGCTTCAACACCCCTGAATTAGACCAGTCCCACTAAGACGCACCACACAGGAAGTCATTCCTGTGGCTGTCAGACTTTTTTACGCCTCCAGTGGAGGGTCAGGTAGGCCGAGTTAACGGACTGCATAACTGTACACTGTTTAAACTGTTTATTTAACCATTGAACAGTGTAGTGTCCCCATGTGTATCTATGTGTACATTTTACATATGCTCATTTTCTTATTTCGGTATTTATTGTTGTAATAGGTAGTACTAATCAATGCAAATATTTATACATAATGCACATACATTTTTACAAATTTTTAATGCAGATATTTTTTATTTTTTCTATTTCTGCAACTGACCCAGTTTCCCTGCAGCGATTAATAAAGTTTTTCTGGTTCTGATTTTAGAGATAAGGTCCCTGGAAGAAGAAATTAAAGAAGCTAAGGCGCTTCATAACTCTTTGCAAAAGGAGTTTGCATCTAGTAAGATACTGAATCATCTTTCACTAAACTTTGTGTATCCCTGCTTCTAGATGGTAGACAAAAGTTGACATCATGTGCATTGTCTAACTCCAAGTAAATCCCCTGAATCCCATGGAGAACAAACCAAAACAAAACAACACCAGTCATCCAAAGTCATCCTTCTGATTGTAGGAAATATAGCAGAGTTCAAAGTTTCATGCAGGGATACTTTGCCATAGATATGTTCTTGTTAATATTTTATTTAAACCAATACAGTTGTCCATTTATGTTCTATTACACAGTGGGTTGAAGTACATATGATTGTTCATAATTTTTGTACTATTTAAGGAAAGTGTTGTACACCATAATTGTTGTTATTATTATTTGCAGAACAATGTGAAGCTTATGAACTGGAGAGAATCCTCCAAGAGAAAGAAGGTACAAATTGAGGTTGTCATCAGTTTCTTGAGCTGTAATGAGGTATTCTGCCAAAACCCACACAGTTTAACACACATTTAACAGAACAGAATGTGTCTTTTCATTCACTGATGTCTGTAAACAATGAGAGCATGAATACATGCTTGCTTACAATAAATATGACCAGTAGAATCAGTAGAGGTTTTTCTGCAGAGACGAACAGGATCCTGCAGTTCCAGTGTGACGAGTCAGAGCAGGAATGTTTCAGGTGAGCTCTGGACTAAATTTGTCAATGGGCGTGTTCCTCAAAGTTTTGCTCCAGGATGAATATTACCTATTATTCTCTTCATCCTCCTTGGTAGATCTAATACATGTATTTATTTTTGACACTAGATGGCAGTAAATGATAGTACACATTCTGCTACATGTGGAATGATGATTATCAACCACAGATGCTAAGTACAGAATTAAAAATCTTAAGCTGAGCCCTAGATGTTTGAGATTAGCTTTATAGCTGTAACCATCTTTCCTCCTTTTTCATGATCTGCCATTTTTTTATGTTTTATGCTTTCATTTATTGTTTACTTTTCTTATATTCTTTTATATACATTCATGATAGACCATATTTGGTGTATAACAGATTGTATTGCAGGCCTACATGACGTCCTTGGACAATTCAACAGTTTGACGTTGATATGATAAACATTGTTGTGCAGCATTCCAGTATCATATGGTGCTGTTGTATCAAATATACAACATCGTCCTGATATACATTACGTGAAACATGTTCCTAGAGGCACATGCCCTCACATTGAACTCTAGATTCTACAAGTCTCTGGGAAATTACTGGAGGGATGGAGCTCCATTCTTCCAGAAGATATTGCCTCATTTAGTGTTTTGATGAGGGTAATGGGAGCGCACTATCTAACACATAAGTCCAAAATCTCCTCTAGGTGTTTTTCAATTTGGGTTGAGATCTGGTGAATGTGCCGGCCGTAGCAAATCATCTACATCATTTTCATCCTCATCAAACAATTCAGAGAGCTCTCATGCCTCGTGGATGGAGGAGATTGTTGTCCTGGAAGAGACCACGCCCATCAGGATAGAAATGTTTTACCATAGTTTAAGGGTGATGACTCAGAATAACTTTGTTTTGGCATGAGGCTTCCCTCTAAGGGGACAAGTGGACCCAATCCATGCTAGGAAAATGTCTCCCACATCATAACAGAGCCAGGGGACCTCCTCACTGTAGGGGTCAACCATTCAGGCCTGTAATGTTGTCTTGGTGGACACCATGCATGCACTCACCGACCCGCTTGTCCAGAATATGGTGAAGGATGACATGTGAGCACATCACTTTTTCCACATCTTTGTAGACCAGCGTCTATGGTTTTTGTGCCACTGAACTCTCAAAAATGTGCATTTGTCTTAGTAATGAGGGGTTTATGAACAGCAGCCCTACTGTAACATCCCTCTCTATATACAGGGTCTTTTGCAATGATATTCCTTCCTTCCCTCCAGTGGAGTCCCAGAATCTATGCTAAGGTGCACTTAAGCTGTTCTGTTGGCTCAACACTTTACTAAGACTATTTATACTGGGTTTTTCTTTAATTTGTCATCCATCTTTAGGTGAATTGTTCCTGCCAGGGAGAAAAAACTATGTGTTTATTTCCTTTTGTTGGTCATGAGTTTTCCAGGCAGTTGCAGCTGAACAAGAAAACTGAGGAGCGGTTGGAAAAGTACAAGTGTGAAATCCAGGAATTCAAGCTTAAACACCGAAAGCAGCGGTATTTATCAGAGTTGTAATAAAAATAAACAAGAGCAGTTAAATACATCCTTGAAAACGTCATACTGTTGAAGAACAGACTTTAAAATCTTATTATTATCTACAAAGCATGGGACTACATACATTTCTGATTAACTTGAACCACATGAGGCATCCAGAGCCCTCGGGTTATCTGGGAGAGGTTTGCTCAGTGTTTCCCAGAATCAAAACCAAACAAGGTGAAGCAGTGTTTAGTTTCTGTGCTCCCCACCTGTGAAACACACTTTCTGAACACATGAGGACTCCCTTGCCTTGCCTTTCTCTGCTATATTTTATTTTTTAATATTGCAGAATGAAGTTTGAAAACAGCCTTCATCAGCTGATAGAGCAGCATAAGAATCTGCACTCTGTCTTTGTGAGTTCTGCTTGCTGCTGCATTTTAACAGTGATTCATTTGAGCTTATTTTCCTTTTTTCCAAAACGTCTAAACTAGAAAAAAGGAAAAAAAAATTACTTGCTGTCTTTTTTGTTGTTCAAAATAGATTCATATCCTTGAAGTTGTTGCTTCTTCCCCAGACCCCGGAGAGACTTCCGCATGAAATCGAGAGAGTTGAAAATACAACACGTCAGCTGTTAGCAGTCGGTAAGCATGTAACAATGTGCTGTTTGTGTGAGCACACTTTAATATTCACACCTTTCTGTGAATGTGCATGCAATTTGTTTCTAAGTTTTTAATCTAATTTAATTTGCCCTTGTTCTGTGGTTCCTGTAGAACAAGTGAAGTTGGCTCAGCTGCACCACCTAGATGAGGAGCTGAAACAGATGAAGCTGAAGCAGCAAGGGGCAGCAGCAGCACAGACTCAGGGCTAGAGCTACATGAAGTTTTAGAGAAGAAGTGGTAATAATCCCTCATTCTACTCCCACCAGGACACATTTTCACTGCATATGTAAGAAACATCTTTGCCTGCCAAACCCTATTTATTTGCCAAGCCCTTGACTCTTTTGAATGGTTGGTTTTGATGTTAATTGTTCTATAAAGCTAGATATGCTGTGTTAAAAAAGGCAGTTGTGATCCACTTTGGTTGCTGTCATCCTTGCTCTGTTTCATATCATACAAAGTCTAAGAATCTGGATCGGTTCACATAAGGCGGGTTACGTATTTAACATATTCTTACAACATAAACAGCTAACAACAAACATTTTATTTACTGATACCTGGATATTTACTGTCTACTGGATATTTACTGTTCTTTGATTGTTGAACTCGTCTGTTATAGGCCATGTAGTTATTATTGTGTGCGGTATTTATTTGCACCATTATTTGTTATTTTGTATTGAGAGAATGTAAAAGTGTTCATGTCAGAAACTGAATACAGTTTATTCTCAGTGTTTTCGAATTGTTGTCAAAGGATTTGCATTGTGTGATTTCCTAACAGACTATGAATGAAAACACCACAACCATATATGTACACACCTATGTGCACTCAATATCATCACAATCAGCTTTGGTTTTGCAGAGATTTAATACAGGACACTTTTTTGTTACAGTATAACATCATAACATACAATACAATACAGGTTTGAAAAGAAAACACAATTACCCTGCGTAAGAAATTACCCTTAATGCCAATTAATTTTTTTGTCAAAACCACGTATTCACACATTAATTGAATAATGACACTACAAGGCACTTTGAGATCACAGTGAAGGTGATCGTAATCTGTTATTTAAAATATTAACCACCCCTTTTATTATCAAAGTATTTACAGAAGCATGTCTAACAGAAGACAATACAGTCTTAAGTGTCCGTACAGCTTTAGAGCCTCCAGTTTTTATTTTATCTTTTTTTTATTATACAACACTAGAAACAAAAAACGAAATGGTTTGATGCCCAGGCTAGTGTTTGGAACTGTGTACCAAGAAGCCAAGTCTTTGGTGGAGGAGTGTTTATAGACTGAAACAGGTTAGCAGTGCTGTAAAGGGCGTAGGTTGCACAAGTTAAGCAACTCATGTAATGAAGCGTGGCCCTCCTCCAGCACTGAAATGTTGCTATCCTTTCTCTTTTCCTACGGAGGTGATGACTAATCTGATACAGGTCAGGAAGGAAACAGGGATAAGGGGCACATTTTTCAGCCATACGGAAGTTGTCCATATGCTGAAGTCATTCATGAGGAGATGTTTTACATGTTCCTTTACGTTGCATAGAGACTACTAGTGATAGTAATCTAGTTTTTGTTTGTTTTTGTTCCTGTGCCCTAGCAGGCTTAGTCCTTCTCTGAATGGTTGTTTCACATATTCATCCCTGAGAAGCAGGGCCACACCTTAATAGAAAGATACACATACCAGTTTCTTGAGAGGCTAAAGTTCACCACAGGCTCAGCTTTCTATGGGAACATTATTGCTGTTATCTCAAAAGTAAGACTTGTAGTGAATATAACAAAGTTTTCTATCACTGCATTCTGGTTTTGTCTCGCTCCACACCCTCTATAATCTCACATACTTGCTCATCATTTTTCTCCCTTCATAATTTTCTCCATCTCTGTCCCTCTTTCCTACTTCATATCCACGTCTTTGCTATATTTGGTTTGGAACTGGGTTAATAATAGTCCTGGGTTTATTGAAGACCTTGGCGGGCTGTTGGCACAGCGTAATTCCACAGAGGCATACTTTAAACATGACCAGTTTCCACACAAATCATGAATACACAGACATTTGTTAACACACAGCACTGATACTAGGCATGTGCAGTTACAGTATATACAGGCTTGTTGGTTGACTGGCATGAATTAATTTGCTTTCTAACTGCCAAAGAGGCAGGCACTCACATTCTGTTACTCCCTCTAACTAATTTGCTCACATGCATACAACACAAACCCAGTCATACTGGAGGTAAAAGTTGCCCTACCATTGATGTTTGTTGAAAACTTTATTCCATCCAGCCAGCATGGAGGTAAGTCACTCTTCTTTCTCTCAGTCACCATATAAGGTAAAAGAAGTACCAGGTCTTGGCACGCAGGTGCATTCCAAACTCCAAAACATCAATGTTTTCAGGTTTTTTATAGTTTGTTTTTTCAAGTTTTATTGCTTTGTGTGAAAATCCAGCAAGGCTACAGTGTAGAACTGTAAAGGTACTTTCATCGTGTCATTGGCACATATGAACAAGAGTCTTTTTGATCATTTTGCATAGTCTCCTTACAAAAGGTCTCTCCTCCATCTTCTGTTATCCCAGGCTATTCCCCATCTGTTAACAGAACAACAGGGATAAGAGTGAATGCAACAGGATACGAACCTTCCCACACATACACACACAGTGTCTCTCTCTTCTCCTCCTCTTTACCGTTAGTGCCCCTCAACGTCCACCGACTCCTCTGGCTTTCAGTGAACATTCTTATCTTTCTGAATTTTAACGTTGCTGTTTAACTTAGGCTGCTGACAAAGATAATGTAAAACCATGTCAAATTCCGGCTAGAGTAGTATGCTATTCTAAAACATTATTTAACTATACTTTGAACCTCTACTGCAGATAAAAACTAATGAGAAGGAGGTGGCTCATTTGTTGTGATATGTACAAGGCTTTACCAAACTTTTATGTAAAAGGTTCATCAAAATGTTTTATTTTCCCTGGCTTTGAATTCCAAGGAAATACCACTACGTCAAAAATGTATCTTATAATTACAAAATTTGCAATAATTTTCAACATACAAGTAGCAGCGTATATAATTTCTAAATCTCAGAGACAACTTTATTAAAATATTCATTGTTTTGAAAGACTGTTGCCCAGCAAATGCATAGTTCATGTTAATTTCATAGACTGAAGACATCTTTCCATTTCAAACTCCCTGCATGAATCCTTGATTCAAACCCTGATAGTATGTGACACCTCCAGTATCCACTATCCTTCACTGTCCTCATTCTGTATAGAAGTTTGAATGTATTTGGGAGCACTTTAGGATTTCTCTGTATTTGTGTTATCAATTATCAAACAATTCAGAAATTAGTCTTTCTATTTGAAATAACAGTTTTATTTAATTGAAATCCTAAATCCTAGATTTTTTGTGTTCACTCTTCTCAACACTACTTTAGTTCAGCTCTCCTTGTGTTCTTTCCCTACTAGGCAAACCTCTACCTTGCCGTGATAATTACCTCAAAGCGACTGTAGACCTTCTTCTCCTTCCTCAGGCTCTCTATTCTCTTCAGCAAACCTTCTCGCTCCTGACTCGTGCCCTGTGGTCGCAGGAATCGATTCCTTCTCAGGGAGTTTTGTCTCTCCAACCCTTTCTCCCCCCCATCACTGTCTTTGTCCCCTCCTGCTTCCTCTCGTTCCTGACGGTTCTTCTGGCTGTTGGCTGAGATCTGCTCCAGAATGACTTTGGTATCATCTCGCAGGTTGCTGCTGAACAGAACAGAGCTGCTGGAGGTCTGGTACCGGGACGAGCCTGCTGTGCCTGTTGCTGTTTTGTGATTGGCTGTGCTTTGGTCAGAGGTGGCGGACCCCGTGTCTTTAGAAGATGAACTTGGCTTTGTGCCAGAAGTTTCAGTGATCTCCTTGACAGTGCTCTTAGTCCTATCATCTGATCCTGCTGCAGATTTCTTTTCCTTATCTTTGGGTCCCAGGAGCCCTTTTAGCCTCTGAGTTTGCTTCTTCAGAAAATCAAGTGGCTTTCCCTCACCCTTCCCCTCACCTGATAGTGTGTTGATCGACGTATTAGAACCCATGTTCTTTTGAAGTCCATCCTTTGATTCAGCACGTGTCATAGTTGAAGAGCTATGAGAGCGGCTCTTTTTAAGCTCGCTCTTCTCTGCATCTGTAGCATCTGCTGTCAGAATCTCCTCACCACAAGACACATGACGAGGATTCAATCCTTTCAGCTTCAGGGGATCCCTCTTGAAGATTTTGGGTGAAGGAAGGGGTTTTAGGGACTTGAATAGATCTTTTTTCTCTGGAGCATTCTCCTCTTTATGAGCTGAAGTTGTCTCTAAATGCTTCAGATGGGTTACTGATGGCTTGGCAGAGATCACAGGTGGCTTTGAGGCACTAAGGGAAGGTTTAGGAGTGAGCTCTGCCAGTTTTGATGAGATGTCTGGCTTCTTTGGTTCAGGGTCTGCTGGGGTGACAGAGACAGATGGAATATTGGTAACTGTCGTAACTGGAGGAGACTTATCAGAGAGATCTGGCTTTTTTTCAGCAGGCTCTGCGGCTTTTAACGATGACTCTGTTCCCATCTTTGAGGATTTCCTCTTGGCAGCCAGCTCCTTGAAATACTGGAGTCGACTGGCCGGATCATTCATGTTCAGAGTTGGTACTTCCTGGGGTTTGCGGGATTCTGTGTTGACTTGAGGGGACTCTTGATGTGGTTGAGCTTTTTCCTCTGTTTCAGTTTTTTGAAGTTCCTCTTTTGCTTGAGACTCAACTTTCAACTGTTTCTCTTTCTCTTTCTCTGGCTCTTTCTCCGTCTCTGTCTGCTTTTCCTCAGCTTTCTTCCTCCATTCAAAAGGCTCCCGAGATGTTGACCTCCTCTTCTCTAGGATCTGGGCCACAATCGAGGAGGTGCGGATTGTGTCAAGCCCCTCATCTTCCTCTGTAGCTGTTTTCAGACCGAGACTACCACTGTGTATTTCAGCCTTAGAAGATGAGAATATAAGAGAGGAGCGTAGACGAGAGCTCCGTTGCAGGAGCGGGTTGATTCGTGTGCGGAAAGACTCATGCTTGGACAGCATGACATCTGGAGCTTCTTTCACCTCCACATCCACACCCACCTCCCTTGTTCCACCCCTCTCCCATTCTCTCTCTCTCTCCTCCTCTCTGTCTTCCCTCTCAGGTAACCGTGGCTTGTAGCTACTTCCTGATAGAATCAGATCCCTGGTTGATTTCAGACCAGAGTCTTTATCATTATCCTCAGGTATGATCGGCTTTCCAAAGCGTGGTCTTAGAATGTCTTGTCTGAGCTTTGAAGTAACACTTGGTTGGTCCTTTGTCCCAAAACGCGGTAGTGAAACTTCAGCGGTAGTTGGCTGCTGAGATGGTGGTGGTTCTTCAAATGCGTCAGGCCCCATAGGTTGGGGCAGGCCTTCCTCTCCACCATCCTCATAAGTGCTGAGATAGGAGCTGATCCTCCAACTTCTCAGGCCTTGCCTAACACTTGAGTCTTGATCCCGCTCTTGATCAGATTGCTTAGGAAACTGTTGCTTCTCATGAGGGTGGAGATGTGTGGGGGAGCTCTGACAGGCATAGGCCTGGCCTAGAGTTGGTCTCTTATTGGTGGAACCACCACCATATCTCCCTGCTATTGGAGGTCCCTGGTGCCCATCAGGTCCTCTCAGGTCATCAGATGAAAGTAAGTTTCGACTATAGCTTTCAGGAGCAGGGGGCTCCGGGTCTGATCGGAAGCTTGAGTCTGAATACTGGTCTAGTGCAAGGTGGGAACCAGGGCGTCGAAGTGCATCGTAGTGTCCATGGCCAGAACCAGGCCCAGGCCCTTCATGGTAGAAATGACCTTGCGCCCGCTCCCTGTAAGAAAATATAATAGCTATTATTTTATTTGTTTTGTGATTATAATTAATGTGTAAAAGTATGTGTTTCATTAATAATTCAGATTATCAATAGTAAACAAGCATGTCAAAATGTTATAGCACAAACCTGTGGAGGTCTGTTTCCTCCAGATTGCTCATGACTCTGTGCTTCATGTATTGCCTGGCGGAAGTGTAGCTCTCTTGAGTTCCCTCTGCATAGCTGTGCCGTTTGAAGGCACTGGCACTCATCTCCATTTGTCTGGACACAATAGACCTTCCCTGCTCCAGGAATGACTGCTGCAGACGGAACTGCTGCTGTGAATACTTCCCAATTGTAATTCCAGCCCCAGGTTCAATGGTGTGACGAAACAGGTCGTTCCTCCGGAAGGGAAGTGCAGGGTTCCGATCTGAGTCTCCATAGGGGAAGGCAGAAGGAATCTCAGGCTGCCGGAGGAAACCCCTGGGATTCCGCAGTGACTGGCTTCTCTTCAAACCAAACTGGCTGCTGAAATAACTGCTGGTGCTGCTTGTCTCAGAGTTGGGAAGTGGCACAATGGATTGGTCAATAAGTAGAGGCTGTGACTGAGCATAGAGAATCCGAAACTCTTCATCAAAGGTGGTGACAAGTTCCCCCAGGAAGAGGTGAGCGATGCAGCGGTGGATCTTCTCAAAGGACCACATGAAACTATAGGACAGTGAGAGAGAACAGTGGAAGCTATTAAAGTGGCCTTAAGTTACAGTGAAGATATTTTGCCATGTCATTTTGTAATTATATAATGATGAAATGATCTCATTTGGCTCACCTGTAGTTCCCACTGAGTACAGCCCTGCAGTCCGCCAATAAGAAGCGGTCTTTCACTTGCCCCTTGAAGGACTTCCCCGACCGGCAAAAATATGTTATCCCTGCTACAGTCCGCACACGCATCATCTGTAAAAACCCAAATTTAATCATGTTATGGAGATGTGTCATCTTTAAGTAGAAATCATGTTTCCTTGGTTAAAAAAAAAAATCACACCTAAATCAATGGATTGTAGGAGATTTTATGGTAATTTCATTCTTATAAGAAAATTTAACAGCACAAACTCACATGAATCATGTCCAAGTTGACTCTGCAGTTGGTGACCATAGCAACAAAATGATGGGCATTTTGCTCATCCAGCAGAATGTAGACAGGAATGTGACGAGCTGTGGCATCCAGCAGGTCAGAAAAAATATCAACATCTGTGAACATGTCCATCACCACAGCAATAACCTGGAGTGAGCACAAGAAAAACAGAAAAGGGAAAATAAGTCTGTGCGATAATGAAACAAAAATAATACAAGAAAAATATTATTTGAACTCTGAGGGGAATTCTGAACATTTACACTATTTGGAGGAACCATTGTCAAAGAAGTTTTCATTTTGGTTATCAGCAAAAGAAAAAATGTGTAGAATATTATGATCCGAGAACTTCACTTGACCAAGACAACAAGTTTTGTACAGTTTCAAGGGCATGAGGGATGATATTAGTTTTTTCTGAATATGAAAAGAAGACTGACTATATTTCTATTTTGACAGTAACATAACTTCTCTTAATAATGAAACACTGTAAAGTGCTACAAACAGTAACACCCCTCAATCCAGTAACTGAGATTCTGAGCAGTGAATATGTCCAGCCGCTATCAAACTGGAGATTCCACGTTTCAATAGGGTTTGATTGAAGCACTCTTTGGTATACCAGTCGATCCTAAAGTTAAATGAAGAACACTACCCCAAACTGAGTTTACACTGAAGTGCCTTGATATCTGCACTGAGTTTTGTCCTTGGTGATTGTGGTGTTACGTACATGTATGGATTTTTGTTTTTTTGTTCTAATTTCTTTTTTCGTTATATGAAGTGACAGTAAAGTATTATCTATCTATCTATCTCTTAGGTGTGTATGTATCAGCAATATTTACTTATTAAATTTTCATAACAGGCATGGTACAGATATGATGAAGGACTCCTGTCTCAAGTAACTTGTGTGGCTTCTTCAGACAAGTGGAAACAGGACAATATTCACTCAGTGCTACAAGGCATAATAAGAGGATACGCAAACTCGTTAATTTTTAGGACAGGTGACTGCACCAGACAGTGACAAAACCCATTACACACAAACAGGTTTGACTACTCTGATGGCATCTGGCGTAAGCACAATCAAAGTTAATTATATTTTTGATTCAGCAGAAGACAAGCACCTAGACATTCATTTAAAAGGGAGTGGTGTTAACGGTGGCAGTGGAAGACAAGCTGGAAGATAAACCCAACAATGAACCATTGATAACTGCTGGCAGCCCTTGATGGAAGTTCCTTCTCTGATAAATAACTCTTGATCACTGCACATTGATAAACAAGGTGTTCACTAGTTATAAATGTTGTATTGTCACATTACAAGTGTTTCTATGCCGCCCTTTTTGAGCTCAGCAGTGAGGAATTTGTATTCAGAGACCAGAATACTCATATTTAGCATATTACTACCATGTTGCTGACATTGGTGTGTGTGAGTGTGTATGTGTGTGAATGTGAGGCAAATATTATAAAGTGCTTTGAGTGGTCGGTAGCCTAGAAACGCGCTATAGAAATGCAGTTCGTTTACCATCGTGTACTGTGTGGAATGCTTTGATCTGACTTTCAGATGCCACTAGACTCTCAAATGCAGCTCCTGAAAGCAAACCAGACATGCGAGTTTGAATACATCTCCCTCCTCCTGCCTGTTTCTCATCCCTCCTTTTGACTTACCTGGTGTGCGTTCTTGATTAGTCTCCTGGCCTGCTCCTTGATGCTTGGCATATCTGGGTCGGAGGGGTTAACCAGGGTGGTGACCTCTGTAGGCCCTATGAAGCTGTGCTGCTGCATCGGCCAGCCCAGGTCCAGTCCCGGGGCAGCCAGGTCTGAGTGCACCGGCCAGTAGGTGTCCGAAGATCCCTCGGCCTCACAACCTCCGTCATGGTAAGTCAACTCTGGCATGTTGGAGGTCAGGTTGGGTCCTTGGATCGTGGCCTTGATATGTTCAATTTCAGGCTGTGCCAGGAAATCAACCACTTCAGCACGCTGTAGGAACTCATAGTACCCCTGATATGACAGCAGACAGGACAATATTTATTACATAATCAATATTTCAGTCATTACACATGCATAAAAAGTGTATTTTCAGACGTAAATGTCTGTGGTGTTACCTGTAAGTCTTCCTCTATCAGAGCGTCAATAGCTAGGCGGTACTCCTCACGGTAGTGTGGAGGCAGGTAGTTGGGGTCCAGGGGGTTATCACCAATTGATGAACTTTGAGACCGGTGTGCCATGATTGGAGAAGGGTTGGGATCAAAGGTTAGGGCTCAGGGGTGAAGAAAGGTAAGGGGGGAAGGGTTGGAACCTGTGCAACAAAGTCAAAGGGACATATAAGTTTACCCTTTCAATTCACGGTGTCATGCACACTCATAAATGTATACAAATATTCTAGGTAAGTTGATATTCACAAAGCTTTTGTGAGCACCATATTTTCATTTATTCATCTGTCAATGTAGCAACTTTTAGAGATGCAACATACTACACCAGGAGTCTCAGAATCAGAATAGCATATAGGTTAACGTAAAATGAAACAATGAGATGTGCTACTTTTGTAAACACACATACATAATGCACGGCTCCTCCATCAGTGGTGAACAATACTCAAAACGCAACTAGATATCCACTAGCAAGGTGAGAGGAAGCACACTTTGTGACACGACTCAGGGCACACAAAAGACAGATTGCCTATAACGTCTTACATAATACACCTATTGTTGTGTCAAAGCCAGTATAGTGAGTATGATGATTACACCTTTAACGTTATTAAAATCTTTGCTTACTCACAGTGTAACAAGCTTAAATTCTAATACACCAACAGGCATAACCCCTGAGACACATCACAACACAGAAATTTGATATTCCAGACCAAGGGCAGGGTTTATAAGGTGAGAGTTCAACCAAATACGGCCCAAGAATCAAATTATTTCCAACCAAAATACATCAAAACACGTACTTATCTTTCCCTATTTTTGTCCACTTATTGTTTTGTGCATACTATGTATTTTGCATAACATCTACACAACTTTTGTAAAACAAAGAGTGCACCTTACATTGTGTTTTATACTACATTTTTTTACACAGGAGAAGAAACATGCTTCATATATTATGTAGATGTGCATATAATCATTATCATCATACAGTATATTATGTGGTGTCTGAATGATAAGAGTAATTTAACTCAGTTCTGGCATCACACACCCTGTTTAACTGCCCATTGGATAGAAGATTTGAGTTGTATTCAGCAATGCAATATCATCCTTGCAACAGCACCAATGACTGACATCTGTCTTCTGGGCAAAGTGTGAATCAATGTCAAGAGAAAGAAATATCCGAGAACATGAAAGAGACAATAAGAGAAAGACAATAAGAGAGTAAGAGAAAGAACAAAGTCGAGAGAGGTGGGAAGGGAGGAGGTGTGAAGAGCTGTGTAGACAGGTTCTCTCATATTTCTGTTCAGTAAACCTGTCATACGGGTGCGTCACGGCTCAAGCTGCTGCTCAGACCTCCTAAAATCTGTTTGATTCACAACAAACACATTGAAGTGGCAGAGCACCATGTAGCCAGAGTATGTCCTGATGAGCTGAACTTTACTTAGAGGACTGAATGATGCCCTGTTATATAAGATTTTGTGAGTGTGCCATTATGCGTGTGTAAAAGAGGGTGGGAAGGTTGTAGGATTCACCGAGCAGATATACACACCTCAATGGGCACAGATACAGCTGATAAGATTATGTTTTTGTTGTACAGTTCAAGGCAGAGAGAGACTGGAAAGACAGGCTGAGAGAGAGTGGGAGGACATGGGACAACAACCCAGGCTAGATTCAAACCCCGGACACCATTATGTGTCCTACATACTAATGACTTATGCTTTAGACATTATAATAACGCATCCCTGACTGCTGCATATTGGACGGTCCATTCGATGGGAGAGATTTTTGAACACAGCTGTTGAGGTAGTCAAAATAAGCTGGTTACACACTTGTAGAAACCTGGGAACATGTGGTCTCCTCTGCACAATGCAACATGTGATCAAAACAGGAAGTGTTTTTTACTGTTTGGATACATTGCTGTGGAAACCTATCTTCTTAAGATGGGTTTCCTCTTAAGAAATGTGATTTGCAGTGTGTGTGTAACCTGTCTGTAATCTGACATGGTGTCCATAATATTGTGCACACCCAAGGAAACTGATAATGATAGCAAAATGCTGGAGCCCTACCCTGAGCTCAGAGGGAGAACACTGTTTACTCAACAACCTGGTGAGTCACCAGCTAGCCTGGCCTGGCCTGGCCTAGGGCTAATTTGCAACATGCCACTCAGTGGTGATTCATCGGCTAGCAAAATGGCTAACATCCTGCTTCTTGACTCATTGCAAACCATTGAAATAGACCTTGTGGTTTGCTGTCCCCATTCCAGAGGAAAGTTCCATGGTGGGTAGGGAGCCATGTTGGGCGCACATGCTGTTTGTATGGAAATAATTTCAGTGTTGCCAAGTTTCTAATGTGGAGGAACCGTGTGATTCGATCGGCTGAGTTTTTTTCATTCCGCTTATAAAAGCGATGTAGCAGCCCAGGACTTGCTCTGCATACAGCTGAATCTTGCTGACACGGCAAAACAGCTCGTACCTGTCCAGATAGCAGCCGAAACTGAGCGATGTGCACTCGCCTGTGCCAGTCACAGTGTTTAAGCCTCAGAGAGTCTTTCTACCACGTGCACCTCTATAAAGGCAGACAGAAAACCACAGGGAGTGCCTTTTTCCAAGTTCAGGACTGCATCTCAGCCGCTGCTTTTTAGTTTGAACAGAAAATTCACTCTCCACTCGAGGAGTACAGTCCATGGCTTTTGTGATCACTGAGTGGTTTGCTCAAGGGCACAGCGGCACTATAGGACCCGGGGCTCCTCATTCAGGTTCTGACCTCCAGGTCACCGTGAATGAAGCAACACAATAACAATCTTGATGACAGACTGTCTCCACTCCACCTGGCTGAGTGGTGGGGCATTCAAACAAATAGTGCTGCTTTGTTTGTTGTTATAGCAACAACAGTGCACCAAACTGTAGGAAGTGACACATGATGATAGGGGCCTCTCTGTCTCTTTAAGTCAGTTATGATATTAGGGCGGGGCAATGTGGTTGAAATCAATATCACAATACTCATAATCATATTTTTCAATATTGTCACTATATGACTTGTGTGCAAAATCACATGTTAAATAATCAAATTAATGTTCCTACCATTGAACTGAACAGTAATGTTAGTTGTGATGTCAAACTAAACTAAAAAAAATTAACTACATTATATGAAATTATATATAATTTAAATTTAAAATTATAGTATAGAAAATTAAAACAAATTATTAGACTATTTGATTTCTAATATTCATTAAACTGTATTACTCTATTTCTTTTCTCTTTTTTCTTACATTTTTTGTATTAAGCTACTTTATTATTTTATTTGTTATGTTTATATATCTAAAGATCTCTCTCTTTCTATCTAATTTTTAGTTTTTCAACAAAAATAACTTGTTAACATCAGTTTATACAGCAGAATTATTTGGCACAATATTCCAAAATCATTGTAATTGTGCTGAAAGACAGTTCACAATAATATTTAAGTATCACCAGGCCTTATATGATATTTTCTGCTTCTTGCAAAAGGTAATTGGCCTTAAGTGTACTATAAAGCCAGTTTGAACAGTTTTAAATACTCGGCAGAGGCATGTGGCAACAAACCTAAATTGCAGGTGTGAGATCAATGTACCCAATATTCAGACGTGCACAATGTTTGCTCAACGGACGTGTAAGCGGCTCATTCTCAGCATTCCTGTGTGAGCTCTGCCATGGGAGGAATTGAGAGGAAAACAGGGCAGAGAGATGGAAACTCTCTATCTGTTTCAACACGTGAATCTGAGAGCAAAGAGCAAAGAGTGAGGAGGTACAAACACACCTTCGCCACGCCATCACACAAAAAGTACTTTCTCCTCTCTCTCTCTCTCTCTCTCGCTCTATATTCTCTCTGTCACCCACACTCTCATACTCACTCACACTCATATCTGAACACGCCTCACTAAACAAACACGATCATTGATCAAGCATAGCTCTTTCTAATTATGAGGTTTGGTTATTCTGTGTGAATGCATCAAGAATAGAATACCTGAAAACAGGTCGGTAAGGATGAGCCTGTCACTTATCGATGCTCCTGTCAGGATGTTTCAGTGTTTTTTTTTGTTGTTTTTTTTATCACTTTAACAAATGTGTACACAGATAAGACCAGAAAGGCACAGCAAACAACATGTCTCTCCATATATCATCACACCTTAGTATGACTGTTGACACACCACACAATAAGCAGCTTAAGTTCAGGTGAATGTATATGTTTGTATACACAGCTATCTCTGCCAGGCTGAGGTGGCCTTTTTCTAACTTTTTTTTTTTTTCACTTTTCACTCTTCATCATCAGCTCTTGGTGCCTTCATGACTGTTTTGTGTGGCAAAATCGGTAAAACCAAGTAAAGTGTTTCTCATTTGCTTTTTCAAGCACAATATTAGGCATTCAGAGGACCTGAAGGACAACGCCTGAACAAACAGACACTGACCCCTAGATACACAGATAACGCAAACATATTCAGTGAATGCAGCCTTGGGTGTATGGCCTCTGAAGGAAGATGCAACCTATAATAGGAGTCATACAGGCACAGAGACACCACATTAAAACAGGCAGACTTTTTCCTCCTCAAATTAAAACCACATGTTGAACTATTTCTACCCAGTGAGTCACTGTGAAATGAAACAGCCAATAGTCTGTAATAGTTCACATTAACACAATACTGGTTTGACCAAGTGCCTAACATTGATCAGTCTGTGTAAGATTGTTATTATCAGAGCAAAGTCTAGTGAGTTGGACCTATGTATTTTACTTACTCAACACACAGGGGACTGTAGGATTACAAGGCAGACACCAACTATTACCCCATAATTAATCTTACACTCACAGAGATCTGAAGTTAGTTACATAAAAGACTAATTGGGAACATCATGCAAGTATTAAAATGCCTTTTTTTTTTTAAAGAAAAAAAGTGACTGCTATTTTAAACATGAATTATTGCCTCTGTTTACAGCTGTAGACCCACAGACTATTACATTACTCCATGTGTTTATATATTTCTCTTGATTTTTTTTTTTTTTTTCATAATATGGAGAGACACACCGACTTCCTCTCCAAATTAGCACCAGACGACAGGGAGTCTACTGTGTACTCAGGTTATAATAACAGTACGGTTCAGGTTTTGCAATGCAATTAGACTACCTAGACAACTTAATCCTGGGAGCCTCAGGTGCGGAAGGTAGCCGGAATTTCACTTTCTTACTCCATCCAGACATTTTAGTGGGCCACGGGAATGTTTTCCGAGATAGAAAAGAATAGAATAGAATAGGTCCTTTGTACAGACAGCTGTCTAGTCCCGAAGAGGTGGCCCGAGTTGCACTTCGCTAACAATTTGAACCAATTCCCCCACATCGCCTCACTTACTGCTTTGCAGAAACTTGCAGGTTTCCTTGTCTAGGTCTGCCGATAGGTATCTCTCTCTCTCTCTCTCTCTCTCTCTCCGCTGTCACAGCCGATATTCCCCGGCTGTGCGTCTCCTTCCCTGTCGGAGTGTCACATTCCTTTGGTCGGGCAGAACTCCACCCAAAAGCCGTGTCGCCCCCCTGTAAGGCCCGTTCCGAGCGCTTCCCTCCGCGGCTTGTACCTCCAGGCCTGCCGCCTCCACAGAGCAGCGCTGAATGAGGAAGGAGGGAGCGGGACGGCTCCAACTGCCTGGGCTCTCCTCAGCCCTCAGACTCCTCCCCTACTGGTTCATGACTGCCAACCCAACGTTATTGGAAGCCCGGTTCCAGTGGCATATTTCAAAAATGGTGACTAGAACATGACATGGGTACTAATTTAACATGAAACTGGTGTGAATGTAGGGAATTTCCTTACACTTTAATTCAAGAGTAGCCTTGTCCTGACTGGTTCAAATTTGGAGGAGGTGACCGGTGTGCAGTCCAAACATCAGCCCTGAAGTCGCAAGTTATTCCCAAGTCCTCAAGCCCTCAGGAAGTTCACATCCCATTTAATTTGACCAAAGTGATGTTTGAACTAAGTGTCAAGTCCTATCTGAATGGGAGTAAGTAATCCATGCTGCAGTAGTCTTTTTCTCTTTTGTATATTTTGGTGAGGGTGGATTCATTTAGTCATTTGTGGTTCCATATAAGTAGTTAAAATTCATTTCTGAGTTTAAAAAGGTCTGTAGTTAACGACAAAGACTTTGTTCTTTCTTGGGCTTTGGAATTGCAGATATTATAGCTGAGTTTGCATCATCATCATTATCAACTGGAG
The DNA here is from genome assembly GCA_900302555.1 of Myripristis jacobus. NCBI lineage: Eukaryota > Metazoa > Chordata > Actinopteri > Holocentriformes > Holocentridae > Myripristis > Myripristis jacobus. The sequence goes on along the minus strand of OMLB01064567.1, from coordinate 20,582 downwards.
GTATAAAAAAAAAAAAAGGAGATTTATATTTTTTCAACACCCTGACATCAGTGTGGATTTCATTTATGGTGATAGGTCTTCCTCAGCCCTCAGCCTCCTCTTTGGAAAGGGGGATGACATTTTTAAGTACACAAGGAATGATAAAAAGATTAAAATTTCTTATTTATATCTTTAGGATCAGTTAACATTTAGCTCCTTCTTGTTCTATGAATATCAAATTCTGCTCTGAACAGGGTACATTAATCTGTCTTTATAGTTTCGATGTGCATGCTATAATTTTGGCCCTAGTTTTTGCACAATGACTAATACATATAAGCAAAGTGCACAGTACACGGTGGGGCTGTCTTCATGAATCACTTTGACAGTCTCACCCCGAGGGCACCATGTTCACTGATATTTTGCATCCTCCTATCAGTGGCTGTGTTACGAAATACATTTTTATAGCCTCTCTAGGCCTATATTGTTAGCCCATCACGTTTGCACATACAAATTTAGGGTAATGTTAAAAAGGTTTGCAGACTGTTTCTAAGGTTGTGGAGTAACAAATTCATGCCCCAATTGTGCAGTCGGCAGGCAAGTCCAAGTCATCAATATTTAAATCCAAGTCGTGTCACAAGTCATCAAAGCAGCACTACAACACTGAGAAAGACACCCTTGGGCCACTGCCCACCCATGGTCAAATAGATTAAAGGCTAATTCATCAGCATCTTCTTTTTCTCATGATTGGCAGCGTCTGGCGCCAGTTTTCCTCAAAAGAACAAGGGCTTCTTTGGAGGCTGTGCTCCCCTCTGAAACATGGACAGAATAAATCACCCACACATTCATGTTTTCTCCGTGGCCAAACACCCTGCTGAATCAGCAGAAACAAAGTCCCCTATTCTACATGGATCCTACAGAAAACTGCGCTCTCCCTCGGGTCCTCCTTCTGGAATGGCGATGGCTTCATGTGGGAAGCTCGTTGCTTAACCTCTAAACAAAGGCCAGGCGACCTGTTGGTGAAATAATTAGACTCATATCCTATATCACTTTTTTTTTCTTTGGGTGTACACACACACTCACATTTGTTGTTATTTACAGGTGATGCAGGATTTTGCTCCAATTTTAAAAGTTGATATAGCAAGGTAAACATATTATTCTGTCAGCTGTGTTTTATAAGTTGCATAGGTGTGGTTAAAATGAATGACTTCAGTTAAAAAGGGTGAATGGTTATTGTTTTATTTTTATTATTTGCTATTAGACTGAGCTAATTACAGCAGTTCTAGCATATTGATAAGGTTTATTAGCGCAACTTGTATGAGTTTGCATTAACATACAGTTACATTAGCACATGGTGTAACAGGTAAAACAAATGTGTGTGTGTGTGTGTGTGTTTGAGAGAGAAAGGGGGGGAGTGCAGGTATATGTGTGTTTTATATGGGCTGTCCTTTGTCCTGAAACTCGTCTATCATACAAAACACACCCTTTTTCATGCCTCCTGACAGCCAGTAGTCCACACACACACACACATACACACACACACACACACACTAATCATTATGAATGTGTGCTCAGCGCTGGTTCCTCAGGGTGTGCCTCATGATGTTTAGATGTGTGCCGGAGCACCCATGTCTATAAAAGCACCCTCCTCAGGGTGTGCGCACACACAAGCATGCACACTGTACATGAGCAATACGTTTGTGTGCCATTTATGAACAAAATGATACTTCTGGGCTCTTGCTCTTCATTTGTTTGAACTTACCCAGCTCATGCAAATCTTCAACTCTCAGCGTTAAAGAGATATGAAGTGAAAGTATTGAATACAAGTACATTTGAATGTGTGAGAGTTTAATTTTGTATGTTAAAATGTGAATCCTTGTGTATGTAAAATATCAGAACTATGGGGAAGGAGTCATGCAATGAAAGAAGAGTGTGCTGGTGTGTGTTCGCATGCATGTGTTCATGCACGCACATGACTGAACAACAAACAAACACTCATAGGTACAGATGCTAAAAGTGAGGGTGCGGCTGCTCCAAGGAATGTGCTCAGGGCATCTTACCACACCCAACCTCTCTCTCTCTCTCTCTCTCTCTCTCTCTCTCTGACTCTCTCCTTCTCCTCCTGCTTTCTCTGCCTGAGTCACCTGTAGCCATGGTGCAGGTGCAGGTCCAGACACGAGTCCAGGCAGCAGCTAAATCCTGGCCTGTACCTCCTCAGCTCTGGCCAAAGGGTCTGTGTTACCTGAGACGACAGCAGGAGTCTGTGGAAAATGGAGAGCGGCTCAGTGGATTGGGAGTGAGGGAGCATCAACAATATGCAGGCTGTGGCTCAGTCTGATTCCACCTTTGTTTCTGCCGGTGCCAGGCTGGCATGTAAATGCTTTCTGTTTTCTTCACTGTGCACGTCAACACAAAACTGATCCCATTCTTGACCTGTTTGCCCCAGGACAGATTGTATAACCATTTACCAAGAGCAACAGGAATTTGTCTCAGTGTTGCAGAAAGATAATAAAAAGATAATAAAAAGACAAATGTAACAGTCGCTTCAGAATGAGCTGATTGTTGGCAAAAGTATGCAGAGGTCAGTGTTTAAGTGGGCTCTCTCTCTCTCTCTCTCTCTCTCTCACTCTGTCTCTGTTTCTGACTCTGTTCTCTCTCTCTCTGACTCTGTCTCTCTCTCTGCCTCTCTCTCTCTGTCTCTGTCTCTCTCTCTTGCTCTCTGTCTCTGTCTCTCTCTTTCGCTCTCTGCCTGAAGCCTGCATCTCTGTGGCCCTGTGAGTTTTCCCAGCATGCTTTTCTCACGCTGTAATGTCACACCTGAGTATAAGGTGACTCTGTGGAGCCCGGGGCTGTGAGGTCATCTTTACACCAATATGTGGGGAGGAAAGGTGCACACATGTCAGCAGCAGCAGCACACTATATGTGGGTGGCTGGATATGTGTGCGTGTGTGTGTGTGTTTGCTGGATTGGTGCAGTGTGTATGTGTGTGTGCATGGATGTTCACACCAGTTTTGAGACATCATTGTAAATTCCCATTACCACCCACTCTATAATGATATTCCACCTTTCGTTTTTAAGCCCACATCCATGTTCTTCATATGTTATATTTTCAACAGGCTGAGATAGTAGTATAACAGAGTGGTTCCCTCATAAGTTGTTTATAAGTTGCTTTAAAATTTAATAAACATAAAGTAAAACAATACATTTACACCCATTCTCTAAAAATTAGTAATGAACTCTTTTGTGGAGTGATTTTGTATTATAATTTGTTTATACAATATTATGTGTGTCTAAATGATGTGTATTTACATAACTGGGAGAGCAGATTACATAATTATAATTGTGTTATTGAGACAGGTAGCACCTGAGCCCCAACCCACTGAGGTACTGTTAGATGAGAAGTAAGACAAGTTTACTGGTCCCAACAGAGCTGAACGTGTGTGTTATTAGCTGTGAGTGTCATCATGCAGGAGCAGGAGGCAAGACACAATACAACTACAGACATGAACATAATGTAACACAATGTAATCTGGATTTAGTGCCAGGTGGAGCTCTCTGTTTCACGATAACCACAAACAGACAGGTAGAAATGCTGGACAGCAGCCAGACTATAGGCTGGAAAGTACCCACTGTGTGTGCATGGATATGCGTGAATTTTTTGGCTGCATGTGATAATGCATACCTGTTTGAGGTGGCATTTTGCTGATACTATAATTAGCCTTATCATGAAATGATAGTAATGATTTTTCAGGAAGCCAGGCACATAGCTAAACAGATTGCATGCGTACCAGTAAACAGGTCTGAACAATCAAACCGGCTTTAGATCATCCTACTGCCAAAACAAAGCTTCAGCATTTGCATACAGAAAACTACTGCTGCTACTATAATACCACTACTTCTTGTAATAATACCAATAATAACAGTATGTATCCCAGAATATAAGAAGACATTCCATTAAACAGAAATTTGTCCTAAAAAATAAAATAAAAACAAAATAATAACCTTCTGTGAATTGTTCCAAGTTTAATGTGAGCAGTGTAAAGGAGAGTAAGCAGGTTCATAAAAACGGCTTTATGAACCAGTATAAAACACGGAACTGGTTTAGCCAGCCTAAGCTGCCCAGGCTGGCTGCACCCAGAAGCCACGCTCAGTCTCGGTGTTTGGTCTTGAGTCTAGACGGCACCAGACAGGAGGACTCTGGCTCTGCAGGAGTTCAAAAGGGCCAATTTGTCATTTATCTGTCCTTCAGATAAATGACACAGAGTAGTCGTGTTTCCACCAGCAGCACTTGGTAGGAGCTTGAAATTTCCCAACATGTCATATGTGGGCCATTAGAACACAGTGTAGCTCCACACGTGGGCAGGGCAGTAGTCATAGTAGTTATGAATGTCACTGAACAGTCAGCACCTGCTGCACCGGTTGTTATCAATTCTCTTTGTGCATGTATGCGATTGTAAAGAGGCTGTCAATAAAATATGAGATACAACACAATGTGAGTAAGATCACTGTTGTTTTTGGAGGAAGGACAAACAAAGACACAGGCCTCTGTGACACTAGTCAGGTTGCCTAGATTGGTTTAAGCAGAGGATGAAGACTTGGTAGACCTCAGTGAATGCGTCGCTGATCTGGGATACATCACTAACAATAAGCAAATCTTCAAACAACATCAGGTGAGAGATATTCTGCCCATCATCATGGCAGAAGGCAAAAGACAGACAGACAAGGTGACAATAAGGACACAGAGAATACTTTGGCATTTAGTTGACACTGCATAGCAACTTGTGTTTGTGAATACAGCAGTAGAAAAAGCTTAAAGTCTGAGGCTAAATGTAATCAAAGCAAGTTCAAAGAAACATAATTATACTGCACGGATTATGCTGGTTTATGACAAATATTGTTATGGTGGAAGGCTAACCCAAGACACATGAGGTAAAATCTTATAAGTTAGTAGTTACAACCAAACATAAACACATTTGTTCCCAAAACTTTATTTATGCAGTTATTTTTGTGTTTCTGTAGCAGGGCCAATCTGGTCATCTAATGTTCGGCTACAGCGACGAGTGAAAGGATCAATGGATCAAAGGATTTTCAGTCATGTGTGAGTAATGTTTTGAGCTGGCCTTTCATAGACTCAGTTGATGCTGCATTTGGAAAAAAAAAAGCATGAAACCAAATAGCACTGAATAATTTTTTTAAAGGCAACTGTCTCCCCGAGAGCAGCATCCTCTGTGTCCAAATTCATATCTGTGTCTCTTTTGTATGGTAACTCCACCATGTTGCTTCCTTAAGGGAGATTTAGGGCATTTCAGACTCGTGAGAAAATAAAAAGGGTTGCCCAGCCACTGGTTGAAGAAAGCCACAGGATGGATCCCTCAAAGTGCCTTACACCCTTTTCAGTAATGACAAGAATGTGCTCCTTGATTTTCTCTGGAAGTGCATTTGGTTGGCAGCAGTTCCCCAGTGACATGCTGCACTCATGTTCTGACTGTGAAGCTGAGAGTATATTTACTGATGAAAAACTGATACAGTTATTGCACTGTGAATTGCTCCATGGCCTTGGGAACAAGTCAGCACTCATATTTAGTCCTCCAAAATCTGCATTCAATCATAGCAACCCAAATGCAATAAATTCATGACAATATCCATAACTTCTCATCTTATGCTGCCCCCTGCTGCACAAGAGTGGGTTGTTCTCACTTCCACCTCCATCGTCTGCAAATGCTCCTTGACTCAAAAACCGTCAAATGGTTTATTATGGAGTTTATTTTATTTTATTTTATTCATGTGGAGAGAATTAGCTCCTTTGTCAGTTACAATGATAATAGTGGTGGTAAGAGGCAGACAGCAAAAAAGACCTGTAAAGGGGCTTGTAAGATTACAACATATTAACATCACTGACTGAACAACCTGGGCAGAGCTAAAACTAGTTGCTAAAACTGATTGGTTTTACTCCCTCTGTTTCAGTTTCTATCCTACTGGTACCTTGTCAACATATGCTGTGTGTTGCTCTTTCCCTTTTGGTTTTTAATTTCATGGTAAGTCATGTACATATCTAAAGAAAAACAGAAACTTAACAGACAAGCTAGTGCCAAGGATCCTTGGATGTTCCCTGGACTGTTCCCTGGATTGTTTCACTCACTCGTTGTTTCATTCATTGGTGATTTCACTGATCAGTTCCTCCTCTCTCCTTGAATCAGTGAAATCTCCTAGAGTAGTTTTTGGTTGGAATGAAAACCTGCTGACTCTCGGCTCTCCATGGCACAGGGTTGCCTGCCCCTGGTTTACGGTGGCGAGATGCAAATTAAATCTATTTCTGCAGGAAGTTATGAAGCAGTAACGGTCCCTAACAGCCATCCACAGGTAATTACAGGACAGACGAAGACAGTGCATGTCATGTCAAGCATCATTGTTACATGTAAATCTAAGTCACCATGTTGCTGTTGGCATGCTGTTGGCATGCTGGCATGTAACCTCAAGACTCAGTGTTTGCTTAAGCTTAAGTGCATGAAACCTCACATGGTGTGACACAACGTCATATGGTGTGACAGGTTTGGCTTGTCTCTCCATATGAACCATATTTTCCTACAGACATAATAATTATTCATTTTAGCTAACAGTTTATTCTTATATTTTATAACTAATACCTAAGTTTAGTGTATGTTTTGTCCTTTTTTGTGCTTCCATGTGCTCAATCAAGCCACTGTAGCTCTCCCACTGTAGAGCCCCAAGTCCAATCAGAAGATGTCATCTCGTGAACCCGACCCCGAGACAAGTTCAGATGAACAGGAAAAATACATGGAGGGACAGTTTGTTAATGTTAAATATGATGACAGACCATATGTGGACAGATAGTGGGGATATAAGGGGAGAAGGAGGTGCAGGTGACCTGGATGCAACAACTTGGAGAGAAAAATGCCAAACAAATCAGATTGTAGTTTCTATCATCTCAATCAACTTGTCTGAGGATTATCAGACCTTACACCATGCAGTCAGTTTGCCACGCTCTTAAAATATGACGGCCTTATTTATCAAGGTGAAGATGAGAAGACAGATGAGGAGGAGAGATGAGGGATGGGGTGGAGAGGAGAGAGATGGGGGAGACAGAGTAAGAGAGGGAACAGACAGAAAAAATAAAAAGGAGAACAAGACAAGAAGAAAGGTGTGGGGGTGGGGGGGATAGCGGACCTTGGATCAGTTGTTGCAGCTCATCACACAGACAAAATCTTCAGCTGACCTAACAAGAAAGGCTGAGCTGCATTTTAACATTTATATTTGTAATAAATGAAATCAAATAAAATGAAAACTGAATTTAAATTTGTTATAAATTAATATTTGCTGTAAAATGTTTAGTGGCACAGTGTCCCACATTTTAGGTGATTTTTCTTGAACTGACAAACTGTGACACGGTGCGGCTCATCCTGTGGTGTGACATTCAGAACTGTGACAATAAAAAGGCTTTGTTAGTGATGACTCCTAAAAACCTCAGTGAAACACATGGGAAACAATATCAGCAAGAGTCACAAGCTTTTAGATTTCGAACAGGGTTTGTCAGAATTAATCTAAAATATATTGAAAGACAGATGCCTTACTATGCACGATCATTTAGAAAAATAACACAAAATGTAGTGGTTTGCGCAAGGAAATGCTGGATCTCCAGATAGTAATGGATAATTATCACAAATTGAGTTAACTGCGAAACGTATACCTCATTTTCATGTTATATACAATAACTGTCATGTCGCACCATAAATTCAGATCCCAATACAAAATCTAAAAGCCCGTAGATATCTTAGAAACTCTAAGAGTCAGTACAACACAGCTCAATAATTTTCATGCCTCATTTCTGAAGTTAAAAACAACAACAACAACAACAACTTTTTTTTTTATCAGTCTGAAACAGTGCATCAGCTGAGCCAAACACTACTGACGCACTGTGCAGCCCGTAGATACCGACGAGGTGGAAAGTGGAAGTATGGCCGTAAGTTTCGTTTTCCTTAGTGATTCTGTTTTGCACGCAGCAGAGGGCATAAAACAGGGCAAACTGCGGGAGCGACAACACAGACGACCTGAGAGAGACGCGTCACCTCGTATTGCCTCGGAAAATAAAACAAAACTAAACAAAAACCATGAGTACAGGTAGGCGTTAATACCAACTTGATGTGTGAGACGTAATATTGTTTTTGATTAAGGTTCACCTACTGTAATTTCACCCGAAACTGTTATAGCTGACGTGATAAGTAAAATTTCCTGCATTTACAGACCACTGCAATCATAATCCATGTTTGGGGGATATTGTGTTTAATCTAATTGTATAAAATATCAGACTTGAATGGGGGGATGGGCGAGGTCCTGCGCTGGAGTCGCAGACTAAAAAAAACAGTGTTTGGTCCTTGCAATTACACTTGCAAACTGCTTTGTTTTATTCTAATTTCTGCAGATAGTTTGGGGATTTCCCTTAAGAGGAACAGTGCCCACATTTCCATGCCAACTAAGTGAGAGTATCTCATGCTGTGTTTGTGGTGTTTTATCCTGCAGAGTGGATTCCCTCAATGTGGACGGACCAGTTCGAGCAAATGGTGGATGAGGAGCAGGAGCTGGACTATGGAGACCAGTGGGGCCTCAACTTTAACTACAGCCAGATAGATGAAGTCAC